>NJDD01000762.1:531386-547340 GCA_002245505.1 Calephelis nemesis
CATTACCACCTTTAGTGTCTCTAGGCGTCGTTAATTTCTTACCATCAGGAAATCCGTCTGCTTGTTTGCCTTCCAATATTATAAAAAAAATAATAATAAGTATATAGTAATAGAGATATAAGTATATAGATTTGATATGATACATTAATGCATTAATTTATTGGCAAGAATATACAAAAGTAACGGTTAATGTAGTGGCTTTGCAAAATGAAAAAACGTGTTTTGTAAATTTATCAAATAGCAGGCAGATGTTGATAATATAACAGTACTCCTAACAACCCCAAAATATAAACCATGAGTAATGAAAACCTCTATCATATAGTTTTTTGTGTTTCGAATCGACATCAGGTCGAAACGTGAGTTGGGATTCAGTGCGTAAAGACAAATGAAATTTATTAAAAACCACAAAAAAATTTTAAAGTATCTTGACGCCGTTATCCCCGAAGAGGTAGGCAGAGGTACAACCAGGGCACCCACGACTAGCCGAAGATACTAAGTCCCATAATGTGATAGGTGGCAAGCCTGTCGCCAACCGGGCACGTTTCCAATTCCGACCAACATTTTTTTCTATTAGAAAATTGGAAAAATCGCTCGACCACAGAGGCGACCAAATTACATTTTAAGCGCCGAAAAACTGCCTCCAATTTCTTTAACACATTGTGATTTGATTTTTTTCAAAAGATTGCTAATGGTTTCGAGATAGTCTCACTTATATTTTATCAACATCCAACAAGCAGCTTTTAATTTAAATTTTCGTGTAAACCCACGAAGACGTCGTGAAGATACTTGAAAATTTATGTATTACTTAGTGGTCGCCCGTTGTTCGAAATTCGACCATAATTAATTTTAATATCTTGTTGATAAGAACCCCATCTTCGTTTCTGAAGACTACTTTGTTTCCAAACTTTTTAGTGCGCCATCTGTGATCGTTTATCGTTATCATCAATATATTTGTTTATGTGTGTTAAATGCATGGTAGTGTGGGTAATGTTTCATTTATTGATTTAATGTACTTTATAAACATTATTTTTGAAAAGTATAAGCGCTCTGCACTTCTCCTACATAATATAAGCTATAAGTGTGCCAAAGTTTAAGCTCTTGCGTCCTCGCAATTTTAGTAAAAATGTGTCCAAAGTTTTGGCATCACGTATTTATATATAGATAAGTGTTGCAGTATTTGTGTCTTCGGCTACTCGTGGATGTCATAATTGTGCCCTTTACCTTTTTGAGGATACTAGAGTGAAGATACTTTATATGATAATATTCTGAACAGTAAATTAAACGAGTATCGTATTTTATGTGTCGAGTTTATGTTTTTTCTTAATTCTTTATTTTTTTTAGACTTACATGGGGATAACATGCCAGTACCATCATAACTTAACTTTACATAAGCAAGATAACAATTGTGTAAAATTACTAAATAAACTATTAAAATAAAATTTGACCAAAAACGCTACATTTGGAACAAGTTCTGAAGAGATTGTGAACTAATAGCCGGTTTATGAATAATCGAATCGAAATCTCCATGGTAGGGGTGCTAACATTCATACAATTCTCTCTCTACCAAAACAGTTGCGTGATCGATTTTGAAAGCAATCATTGTTTAAAGCCACCTGGTTACGTGACAGAGCGCGTTACTATTTCACATTTCTTGCAGTCGAACCTAAACCTAATCTAAATATTACATGATTTCAACGCAATGTATTGTAGATAGTCGGTTTTGTCATAGAAGTATGATATTGCTGTGATAACGTTGTTTCTAGTGTTCCAGGGGATTACTATAAGTTCTTAAAACAATATTATTTCTATAATACTGATTGTCATTGAGGAAATACAAACTTATCACGTATACCATAATGTTGCATATAAAAAGTGGACATTTAGCAACATGGTAATAAGTTATTACCACGTTGCTAAATGGCCACTGTTATTATTAGTTATTACTAATAACACTGCTATAGTCATAATGCTTTGAAGACAGGAACGTCTGTGAACTATAGTACTCAAAGCCTACGACTAACAACGTAGCATTAAAATCTTTGACATTTGCGACGTGTAAGACTAAAAACTCACGAGCGGTTTTCACCCGCGCCCGCCGTGGTTGTGGAAATGAGATTTTATTTCAAAACTCACGAGACCGTTTATTTGTGCGTTCACGCAGCCGTCGCGGTTGAAATCATCGCTCGCAAACTTGTAAGATTCTACCGGCGAACAACCGGTACCGCGGGCCCGCAAACGCTGCGGGTGCGGGTAATTACCGCCCTATGAGTTCTTAGCCTAATTATCTGCCCAGTTTTTTTCCTTAAATTTTATAAATACTAGCTTCCACTCATGGTTCCGCATGCGTACTAATTTTTTTTTAAATTGTAGCCTGATGTACAAACTATGTCCCTTTCAAGTTTTATCTAAATCCGACATGAAGTTTAATACCTATACGTGAAAGAGTACCAAACATCTATCCTTTCGCAAACTTTTGCATTTATTAAATTATTAATAGGACTAGCTAAACCGCTAGATATGGTCTTGTCATAACTAGGTATTTATCATTCATATTTATTTTTTTTGTCACATGAACCTTCTGACAATGACTTACAAAAAAAAAAGAATTATTAAAATGGATTCTTTGGTTCAGGTGTGATACGATGACTAAGGTAAATGGGGACTAATCTTGTTCTACTAATATCATAAATGCGAAAATGTGTATGTTTGTTTATTTGGTACTCCTTCACGCAAAAACTACTGAACCGATTTTCCTTAAATTTGACACACACATAGAGGGTAACTTGGATTAACACATAGGATTTTCCTGTGGGACCATTAACAACGCTGGCCACGCCGCGGGCTACTGCTAGTTTTATATGTACAAGATAAAGTAATTATTAATTAATACTCAAACTCAAATTGAATCTAACCCCAAAGTAAGCAAATTATATGCTTGTGTTATGGATGTTAGTCACCGATACTAATAGGTACATACAATTACTTCAATAGATACGAGATAGAATAAATTTAATAAACACCCAGACCCGGAAATGCAGACATTTAAATGTTCATCACAAAAATGCCTGCCCCCGTCGGGAATCGAACCCGAGCCTCGCGATTAGTCGGTGCATTTAGGCGTATACGCTAGCCACTCGATCAACGAGGCGGTCAATACGTTAACGTTACGTCACGTTATACGTTAACACGTTAATTACGTTATGAGTCGTGTAAAGTGTTTGAATTTATAATAAGTTTTTTCTGCGTATTACATGAAAACTCCATTTTATTTTAGGAATTCAATCTATATTGGGTATTGGGTTTGTTAGAAGAAATATCTTCCCTTTTGTATAAATTTACAATTGCACTACATATACTATTCGTTTTAGGGTATGAAAAATATTCAAATAAAAAAAATGAAAGTAATTATATAATTGAAATGAGTAGAAACATATTTATCGAAATATCATTAAATATTTTAACTACTACTACTTTGCTTACACTATAAGGAACTTGGCGTGATGATATTATGTTTGTATATAGGTATGTATCATTGAATAAGTGGTATTTTTCAACAAAATACACTCAAAAAATTAAATTTGTGATTACCATTACTTATATAAAAACTGGCCTAAATTATTGTGCTAAAATAAATACTAATGTTTATATACATATTATTTAGGTAATTGCTGATTATTTTAGCATTTTATAATTGTTACGTTGTAAAATTATTTAATCCTAAGCATATTTACACCAAGTTTATAATTAATTTAAAATAACTGCACGCGAGAGCAAGCTCGGAATGTCTTCTAATTAAAGTTACAAACATGATATAATCTAGTATTTGAAAATTTAAGTTGATGATGAAAAGATGATCTACTAGCCTAGTTTTAACTTATAGTGACCGTCGGATGTCCTGATGAATGGCAATGGTAAGATACATGCTTGCCATGGATATTGAATATGATGCGTTACCAACTTTATGTTGCTATCGCTTAACTAATTAATTGTGTTATAGAGCAACCATCATGTCACTATGTTAATTAAAGTATTAAAATATGATCATAGTAAGTATTTTCATGACTGGGTAAGACAGAGGTGTAAGCCAGAGTCACTCACGAGTAGCTGATAAGTAGGTAGGTAGGTAGGGATTAATGTAGACTTAGTCTTGCAATGTGATAGGAGGCACACCTATCTTCAACCCGGCACTTATCCAACTGGGTTAGTTTTATTAGAAAAAAATACATATGACTAGCCCGTCCCGGAATTCGAACCCGTGGCTTCATGTAGTCAACGTCAACAGCGGGTCGTTATTGGTCGTTAACCAAGACATGACCTAACCAAGCAAATGGATCTTACAATAATAAGGGACACACGTCGTCTACAAATACCAATGGTACATGGTACACATAACTAACATCCCAGCATCAGGTTGGCAACGCATCATTACACTTTTGGTGTCTCTAGGCGGCGAAAATTTCTTACCATCAGGTAATCCGTCTGCTTTTTTGCCTTCCAATATCATAAACATAAAAAATATAGCAACATAAGGTAATTTAAGCCCCTTTGCCTGAAATGGGTTCTTAACGCCCAGGAAGGAGTAGGCAAAGGCACAATCTTGGCATCCACGACTAGCCGAAGACTCTAAAACCCACAATATGATTGGTGGTAAGCCTATCGCCAACCATGCACCTATCCAATTCCAGGCAATGTTAATTTTATTAGAAAATTGAAAACATTTTCTATTTTTTGGTGCGGGACCCGAGGAACGCACCCGGGACCTCATGAAATCAGGTCCAGTCAGGTCAGGTCAGAAAGAGGTCCCGCCTCATGAAATCAAGTCCGACGCCGGACCGTTAGACCACAAAAGCGACATAATGGAAATTTTAACAGCCCTGAAAACTATTTATTAAAATTTTACCCACTGACTAAAAAAACGTCATCATTGACGTAGTAAATTAGAACTGTGTAAGAATTTCAGAAGTGTCAGGTTACTCGACTGACAAAGTGCAAAGAAAGTTTTTGTTCACGCACAACCACGGCCGTACACTATAGTCTTTGTTTGACTTGAAAGTGAAATTCGTTCCGTTTTACACTTACGTCACAAGTGGACATTGTAGTTGGGCAAGCTGCGTTCAGAGTTAGGTTTCGTGCACACGATCGACAGGAAAATATAGTAAAATCTGGATAAGGCTTTAAGCCCACGAGTGATAATCCTTGACCGATTTTTTGTAGCACAACCATAGAACACATTGATTGGCAATACTGCAATGCAAGTGTCCTACATTTGACTATCTACTGAGTTTTGGCGCCATCGTGAAAGAAGATGGTCGTATGTTTTCCGTAATTATTGAATTTGGTGTTAATTGTGAGACAAATTAGTTAATTTATGTTGGAATTAGTTAATTTTGTTCGGATAAAGTGCACAAGTGAAATAATCATAAAAAAATAGTGTATCATGTATTTCCTCGCTGGTCCAATCTCACTAGACGAGCTTGAGTAACGAAGCCGCCGCTTTACTCAAGAGCCTAACTTGACTTTGTAAATAGTGACTAATGACTGAAATAAAGACTTAATTCCCGTACCTGACATTGTCAAAATAAGTCTTGAAAAACGATTGAAAGCCATATTTATAAAAGAAGAAGATTATCTACCGAAATTGTCCGATTATCGGTCCTTCATAAGGACTGACGTACATTTCAGATACGTATGATCTTGGTTACATAGGCGTTTTAAATTCTCTTCTGCAAATGTATGTTGGTTGATTTTCTTCCAATACTGGTGTATGTTTTTCATAACTACGATCTCCTCTGTGGTCTAGCGGTTCAGTTGTTGGACTTGACTTCATGAGATCCCTGGTTTAATTCCCGGGTCGTGCAACAAAAACAATGAGAAAATGTATATTTCCAATTTTCTAATAAAAATAACATTGCATAAGATTAAATATATGTGTATGGGTGGCGATAGGCTTACTACCAGTCATATTGTGGGACTTAGAGTCTTCGGCTAGTCGTGGGTGCCCAGATTGTGCCTCTGCCTACCCTTTCGGGTAAATGGGCGTGAACATACTTTTTATGAAGCTTATTAGATAACAAAAGTTTAACTTGGCCTCAGGTTGGCAACATGTCATCATCTTTGGTGTTTATAAGCAACAAAGATTGATTACCACCAAAAAAACCTTCAGCTCCCCTCTCCCTCCCATAAAAAAGAACCAAAAGCCGTTCGGCCTACTCTAGTTTTGGAAGTCAAACGTGCTTCATACATCTGTGAAAGCATGACTCATTGGCGATCTCACTTCACGATAGGTTGGCGCGTGACAAACCGGAGAATGGCGGACCTCAGGCCTGGTTGGCCAAGGTCGCTGCTTCTGTCTAGCTGGTTTTACATGTGCATAAATATAAGGTCATTTCGATTTAATATTTTGTTGAGCAAGAACCAAATACTTGGCATGGTAACCTAACCTTTTTTATGATACTAGAAGGCAATCAAGGAGACGGATTTCCTGATGGTAAGAAATTCACGCTTGCTAAAGACACCAAAGATGGTAATGGTGCGTTGCCAACCTGAAGCCCTGATGTTAGGCCTCAAGCAAAAGTAAGTATACCGGCTACCTTACCCTCCAAACCGGAACTCCAAAACGGCAAGCATTGGACGTTATAACGGCAGGTGGTACCAATCCAGGCGAGTCGCTGCGAAATTCTACCACCTAATATGATGTCACGGTGTTAGTGATGGTAAGCCTCTCGCCTTTTACGAACTGCGTGGCAGGAAGGCAGATGGTATGTTCTGCAAAAAAGCCCGGACAAACACGGGGGAAAACCTCTAAAATATTTTGGCGCAGGGATGTCATTGAAATTAAAATTGAAAATCGTTTATTTAACATAGACCAGTGTTTCCCAAATATTGTTCTATCATGGCCCGGTAATTTTCAAACTGCCCCTTTGTGACCCACTTGACACTTTTAGGCACGAACTGCGCGCGTCCATTAGGTTACACTATACTTTTTACACTAACAACTTTGTCGAACTTTAAATCGAGTTGCAAAAAAGACGGTTTAAACTGTCCGAGCGGAATAATACAGTGCGGTGAGATATAGCGCAAGAACTTGCAGTTTTCTTGTCTCTGTCGATCGTTATCAATTTTGCGACCCGGTATTTAATTTGAATGGCTCGGTACCAGATCGCGACCCGGCATTTGGAAACCGCTGACATAGACCATACAATGGGTAGGTACTTGTGACACGTCTGCATAATTCTATAAGCTACCACCACCGGATCGGAACCTCTCACTAAAAAGATCCGGCAATAAAAACTCAGCGGGCTTGCCTTTTTTGTTATTTTTGATAGAATTATATTTATAAGAGACTGGTTTGAGGAGCAATCAATCCCAGCATTGTTATCATATAGAAATTCTGCAAACGTATATTAAACTTTTTTTTAATATTTAATAAACTTTTTCGCCTCTGTGGTTTAGCATTAGCTTAGAACCAAGAGACGGAAATATGACACTTTTTATACTGTTAGACTTTAAGGAAACTAGGAAAAACAACATTTTAATTTTTCCCATACAAATTGAACGTGTGGAACGAAGTTCGCTGGAGCAGCTGGTTATAACATTCACAAATGCACTGACACCACACAGACGTATGCTGGACGGCTAAATGCAGGCCAGCACGCAGTAGTGACCCGTCTATCCCATAATCTATACTTTATATAAATATAGGGATTTTAAATCACTTCTTTCTATATCTGCGTATATAAAAATGTATCCCTACCATCGGGAACGGATAAACGGATTTTGCTAAATCTTTTTTTATTGTGTTAATTATTTTCAGAAAAGGGTTTTATGAAAATAAAAACCCGGAAAACTGCAGGGAGAATAAGTATGACATAATATTTTATATTTTTTTCTATACAAACTATTAGCAGCTTTAATGTTGGGTCAAGTGATACGAAGTTCTACGAATCAGCTAGCTATTGTATATAGGTAACTTGTATATGACCACCATGGTTTAGCATACCGTTTTCTAAACTGGCTGTAAAATTCACAATATTTTACACACATAGAGGGTAATCCAAGTTAACTCATAGAATATTTTTTATCCCGAAACAATTTTCCTGTGCTCCCAGGACGCGGGCAACAGCTAGTTATTGTGGTTACCCACCATGGTTAAGCATACCGTTTTCTAAACTGGGCGTAAATATGACAATTCCAGTTACTTCGTCATTTCACCTTCACAAGCAGATAATTTACATTAACTTCATCATAAAACACAAGAAAAACTGGACACCAAGTGAAATCCAACAATTCAAATGATGAGATTAAGGAAACTCATTTGTAACCATTCTAACCGGTTCTTCATCTAGAAGTAAGTTTGCAATAGAGTTGATGCAAAACCTTAGTAATATAACTGTGAATGTGCGTATTTGTATGTTTGTTTGTCATGTCGAAGATCTGAACCGATTTTAATAAACTTAAGCAAGGATATATAGGTCTAACTTTAAGCTCTGTGATCGCATCTGTGGTCTAGCGGTCTAGGTGTTGGACTTGACTGCGTGAGGTCTCGGATTCGAATCCCGGGTCGGACAAGAAAAATAAGATTTGGTTTTTCCAATTTTAGCCGAATACACTAAGTCCCACAATGTGATAGGTGGCAAGCCTATCGCTAACCGGGCGACATATCCAATCCCGAGCAACACTTTTTTTTAGAAAATTGGAAAACCCGAATTTTCTTTTTTGCTGCCCGAACCGGGATTTGAACCCAGGACCTCATCCAGTCAAGTTCAACACCTGAGCAGTGGATGTGTGCGGAATCGTTTCTTTAGCCTCGGCATCTAGCGAAGGAGAGGACACCGTGTGATTTTAGTCGAAGGTAGTCGAGATGTGAGACAGACACTGAGAATGTAGATATTCATCACACATACCTGCCCTCTGTGGGAATCAAATCCTAACGGTTGGTCAGTACACGCTAATACCTCAACCAACGAGGCGGCGAGGTAGTATTAAATTATAATGCGAAGGTGAAGTACGACTATGTATCACGTAACATAACCGGCTAATATAATATCCTGTGTCGTCGGAAAACACTTGTTGAAGAGGTTTTGCCTTGTGCAAATAAATAAATATCTCTGGACCTATCACACAAACCGATTTAGCTCCCAAGTAAGTATAAAAAGTTTTTTTATGTTATTGGAAGGCAAACAAGCAGACGGCTTTCCTGATGGTAAGAAGTTCACGCCGCGCCGCCTGGAGACAACAAAGGTGGTAATAGTGCGTTGCCAATCTGAAGCCGGGATGTTAGATCTCGAGCAAAAGTAAGTTTACCGGCTGCCTTATCCTCCGAACCAGAACACATCTACGGCAGGCGCTGACATTATGGCGGCAGGAATAGATAAGGTACCAATCTTCTGGTACCAATCCGAGCGAGTCGCTGCGAGACTATACCACCTAGTCAGATGTCACGATGTCAGTGACAGTAAGCCTATGCTCACCTTTTACGAGCTGTCTGGCAGGCAGACAGATGGTCTATTCTGCAAAGGAACCAACACGGAGAAAAGGTAAGGGGAAACGGTGGAGGTATATTGTCGGTATGGGTGTTTGTCGACGATTACTAATACAGAGAAATATTGGGTGCCCTGGTTGTACCTCTGTATACCCCTTCGAAAATATGCTGTAATACAGTAGGTATAATAAGCAAAGAGATCCACAAAAATATCTATATTTATCACACAAATGCCTGTCCCTTTCGGATATCGAAACCAAGCCGCATTGCAGCCTCGGCCAACAAGATTCAGCTACGTATGTGTAATACAGGTAATGTAATGGGTATCTTCAATATTTTTCTAAGACACACAAACAAACAAGAGTTCGGTAGACTAGAACGGAAAAAATCGGAACATACCTACTCGTAGGTACGTATGAAAAAATATTCATGTTACGTCTATTGTTTCTGAAACGTCAATTTCTTCTTTTTTTTGTTATAAATAACTACGTCAATTAAAACCGACTTCAAAACTAAATAGTAAAATATAATAAAGACTTAATATTAATTATATACAACCCATTACTTAATGTGCTATTTACTAAAAGGTTTGAAGTCGGTGCCAAGCCTTAAATTAATAATTTTAATATAAGTAAGTATTTAACTGGATTGGCACCGACTTCAAACCGATTTTCAAATTAGTTTGTAGCACATATAAGTAATAGGTAGTATATATACCTAATTAATATTAAATCTTTGTTATTTTTTACTTTTGGTTATGAAGTCGGTTTAAATTATAGTTATTTTTATTTAATACTTTTTAGTATATTGCTGATATGACTACATTTAATAAAACTAAACGTCGGAATAGGTGAAAATAGGTAAAAAATGCTCATAAAATAAAAACTAATGGGCCTACCTAAATCAAATTTTTATGGGACCAATTCGAAACTATTCGGTATCAAACAAAAAAAAAACGTAAATCGGTCCAGAAACCAAGGAGAAATCGGTGCATATACATAAAAAAATACTGGCCGAATTGAGAACCTCCTCGTTTTTTTGAACTCGGTTGAATTCTTACTTTTGGTAACTAAAATGAAGTTACAAACCAGATCAACAGGTGCATAAGTTTTATTAGTAAGGGGGTTAGTGGACTTACATCATTCTAAATACCTAACTGTTTACCAAATTTCAACGAGAACTTTTCAGTGGTGTTGGTCTTGCCTTGATAAGTGAGTCAGTGCCTTCTTCCTTTTGTAAAATACTAGCGACCCGGTACGTGCTTCGCTACGTATATGGCCTCATGAATGACATAATACAACAAAACAAAAAAAAGGAAAAAACAGCTGAAAAAAGTTTAAATATGACAGCACAATCCTCATCTGAAAAAAATGTGTGCGTGTACCTACTAGCGTACACTCGTAAGAAGTGAAGAAGTAAAACTTCTTTATGACGTTATTTTTCAAAAAATAATTTACTATATGCAACTTTACAGAAATTGGTTAAATAAAGTTTATTGCCAATTCCTACTCCGCTGGAGAAAGTATACTTAGAATCACGAGTGGTAAGGATAAGAACAAAGATGGCGCGTAACGAAAAAATGTTACACTACATTTTTTCCAACCCCGATAAAGAAGTTTCACTTCAAAAAATTTCAATTTGACTGAAAGATACCCATTAACAAAATGATCTCCCATTTATTGAATTCATTTGTTACAAAAAATGTGATAAATAAAGAGCCGATGTACCAATTCTATGCAAACTTCACATAAACCAAAACCTAAATAGTCTGAACAAAGCCTAAACATTTGGTTTGGATATGTGAGCCCGTTCTTGAGTTATAAAATTACAACGAAAAAGGGCATTGATTTTTATATATTACTAGCTGACCCAGCAAACTTCGTATCGTTTGACATTAATGCTTAGATAGTAACGCAGTCTGTCGGATCCGATGTGAAACATTCTAAAATCAACGACTACTTATTATTAAAAAAATAATTGAAAAACACATTTTCCAGGAGACCAAATTGTGAATCTAAACCATTCTCGAATTCCCTTGAACACGCACAAAAACTTTCATCAACATCGGTCCAGCCGTCTAGAAGAAGTTCATTGACATACACACTCACAGAAGAATTACATATATCCTATTAATATTATAATTGCGAAAGTTTGTATGTATGGATGTATGGATGTTTGTTACTATTTCACGCAAAAACTCCAAAGCCGATTACGATGAAATTTGGTATGTAGGTAGCTGAAGACCCAGAATAACATATAGGCTACTTTTTATCCCGGAATTCCCGCGGGATTGGGACTTACGCGGGTGAAACTGCGGGGCGCAGCTAGTAAAGATATAGATTTAGATTTTAATCCCAGATATCCACTGCCTCTCCGTTACTCTTTTTTTTTATTAGGAACACGATGCGGAAGATATGTTTGTTAATAAATATTCTTTTTGACCATGATATTTAAATCTACAGATTCGTCTTTAATACGCATACCAATACCTGCTTGTTTTTGCTGTCATATCTTACGAGGTAAGTGTTGTTTAATATTTTTAACTTGACCGCCTCGTTGATCGAGTGGCTAGCGTACACGCCTAACTACACCGACTAACCGCGAGGCTCGGGTTCGATTCCCGACGGAGGAAAGCACTTGTGTGATAAACATTTAGATGTCTGCATTTCGGGGTCTGGTCTAAGTACTCCTATGTATTAGTATCGTTGACTAAAACCCATAGCACTAGCAAATAATTTGCTTACTTTGGGGTTAGATTCAATTTGTGTAACTTGTCCAGGCAAGTAGGTTCATTGGTACGTACACATACCCATTCTAAAACTAGTATAGATTAAATGAGATTTGTTAGTATAGACGAACGATATGTTTACTAATCCACATGGATGATAGCACGTCTTTTACAATGGTCTATCTAAGATCAACACAACGGTAGCTAAACAAATATCGACGTATCTACTGTTATTAAATCAAAGCGTATAAACGAGATCAACATCCTACACGCTAACACAATGTAAACCATCGTACCTTCTCACGGAAAACTATTACACAACGTTAACAAAAACATATTCTGAGATAAAAGTGAGAATTATCGAAAAAATACAAAAATCAATTATTAAAATCATCATTATTTTTATTCTTTTATTCATTTTGAAGGTCTAGAAATAAATACAATTAAGAAAACTTAAAACATTGAAAAATTACGTATAAAACGCGCGTCAGTTCACTATTTTTTTACTAAAACTAGTTGTCCCGGCGAACTTCGTTCCACCCGTTCAGTTTGTATGGGAAAAGTAAAATGTTGTTTTTTTTTTAGTTTTCTCGCAAGTTTTTTCCTTTCTTACCTTTTAAACCTTCCTTGGACTTGAACAAATAATTCAAAACCAAAATTAGCGAAATCGGTTCAGCCGTTCTCGAGTTTAAGCGAGACTAACAAACAGCAACTAATTTTTATATATATAGATTACAGATATTTACACAATTTTTTTTATATAGCTGAGATTTTTTTTTAAACAGGAAACGTCATGCGAACAGTTATTGTGTCTGTGTATGTTTGTTTCTAATATATTGTATAATAGGTAGAAACGTCTTTTCATTTCCCTAGTTTGATAGTAAGTACACTAATTTTTAAGGTATTTTTTAAACTGTGTCCGCATAATGGACGCGAACAGGCGAACTTACCCTATCTACTGTCATTAATCAGAGTATACAAATGATATCAACAGCCTACATTAAGATATTGTATAACAGACAGAAACGACTTTTCATTTCCCTAGTTTGTTAGTACACTAGTTTTTAAGGATTTTTTTAAACGGTGTCCGCGAAATGAACGCGAACAGGCGAACTTCCCTATCTACTGTTATTAATCAAAGTATACAAATGATATCAACAGCCTACACTCAGACACAATGTAAACCATCGTAGTTTCTCACGGAAATATATTACACAACGTTAACAAAAACATATTCTAAGATAAAAGTGAGAATTATCGAAATAATGAGCTATTTAATATTTAGACATCTGTTTGTTGGGAAAGTTGGTTTTAATTGATACATAATTCTAATTATTTTTGACGTTTATAATTCTAAATTACATAATCATTGATTATGAATTCATAACCAAGATAAAGATTTTCTATTAGCAGATTTTTTAATATATTAACAAGTAAATGAATTTCTGAATAGGAAGAAATATACAGCATTTAAATATACCTAATTTAACTGTGGGTTTAGATCTCTTGCGTAAGTTAATGACTACATCCAAACCGCAACACGAGAACAGCGAGCAGCTACGTTATAGCGACAGGACAATGCTGTATTATTTCAATTATTCGGTTTTCAATAATTCGGTTCTAGTTAAGTTCACTATTGCACGATGGGGTCAGATCATTCATTACATTAGATAATCTTAGGGCAAATCCGACATCGGTCGGAAGTAAGTCGTCTATTACATACAAATGAGTATCCCGTTATCTGATTGAGTCTTGATGGCAATTGAACCACTTCTGAAGTTTTAAAGAATTTTAAATTATATTCAGAAATGACTAAGTAATTGAAAGCTGAAAGTATAACCCTCCTTAGAAGTTGGTTAAAACTAATTTTATTTTTTAAATTATAATTATTAATTTTAAATCGCCTCAGCGGTCCAGGTGTTGGACTTGACTGCATGTGGTCCCGGTCGAGCAACAAAATTAAAGTTTGGTTTTTCCAAATATCTAATAAAAAAAATTGTTTCTTGGGGAAGTTTGCCACCTATCACACTGTGGGAGTTAGTGTCTTCGGCTAGTCGTGGGTGCCCTGGTTGTTCCTCTGCCTACCTTTTCGGGGATATGGGCGTAAAGATACTTTTCTTTTAGATACTAATGTAAAGAAAAATTACTTTGCAGGAATACGCAAGCTGTCAAAAGACCATGCAGATAGAAAAAAAAAGTATCTTCACGCCCATATCCCCGAAGAGGTAAGCGGAGGCACTACCAGGGCACCCACGACTAGCCGAAGACACTAAGTCCCACAATGTGATAGGTGGCAAGCCTATCGCCAACCGGGTCCATTTCCAATCCGGAGCAACATTTTTTTATTAGAAAATTGGGAAAACCTAATTTTCTTTTTGTTGCCCGACCCGGGATTCGAACCCGGGACCTCTTGCAATCAAGTCCAACAACTGAACCGCTAGACCACAGAGGCGATATTTATAAAATTTAACCATTCATAAAAAAAATGACAAAAAAAGAGAGTTAACTACCAAAAACGAGTAACATTAGTCAGGTATATTACCATTTGTACTAAAAACTACCATCCGTAATCAAAACGACTGGTTTCTAGAATGGAACCGGGCATTAGTCGACATTTTCTATACAAAATTGTGTCATAATGACGGATTAAATGTTAATTACATCACTTAGTGCGGCCTTTATGTTACCGTTAATATCTACACGATTATGCTAAGCAAAAATCTGTCTGTGTTGGTCCGGGCTTCATCGCAAAATAGGCCATCTGTTTACCTGCCAGGCTGCTCGTAAAAGGTGAGCATAGGCTTACCGTCACTAGCACCGTGAGATCTGACTAGGTGGTAGAGTTTGACAGCGACTAGCCCGGATTGGAACGTACATAACGTCAGCGCTAACCGTTGTCGTGTTCCAGTCCGGAGGATAAGGTAGCCGGTAAACTTACTTTTACTCGAGGCCGGATATCCCAGCCTAAGGTTGGCAACGTGCTGTTATATCCCTGATATGTATTGCATACAGATGACCATGTGCTTGCTTAATCAGCACCTTTGTTACCACCCAGTTATTCCTGTCATATATCTCAAGTCAGTTCGGGTCGGAACGCGAGCAAAAGCACTCCTTGTATTTCTCAAATAATATATATACAAATATATTCCACTTGTACCGTAATAAAATAAAGTGTGAATTAAAATATCTTTTTTTAAAAAGAGGTTTGACTTTTTCGTTATAACATTATGGTGGCAGCGTTGTGGGATACGAACATTCCTAGTGCCTAGCAAAGTGAGTGACAAATAACTATACAAGTGCCAGTGAATATCCAAAATCAAGAGTATAAAAACTCCCGATCCGGATTCAACCAAAGGTCACTAGATTTGACCTATCCAAACCACCGGACTTGACAAATAACCCGGTGTCCTGAACATCTAGTTGCCGAAGAGTCCACTGTGCAGTAAGCGGTATCCAGCTGTTTGGAAATAGGCGTCCGACGCAGCTTTATATCCAGCACCGACCAAGCGGTAACCACCACCTTACGTCGCATCCATGTTCCAGAAAGTCCAAGATGAAGTGTGGTGTACTATTCCTGTGAGTCGTTTATTTCATTACCTTATCAAGAAAAATTATGAACGCTTGTTTTTATATTAATTAATAGTATTTTCAAACAAATCCTGTGAATAAAGTTATAGTATAAAACTTTCATTATAAGCTCGTTTGTAACTATTATAAAGTCATTCTTATCAATGTATTTTGTATA
>NJDD01000762.1:548557-579173 GCA_002245505.1 Calephelis nemesis
ATTATAATATGAATCGTCGCATTAAAATATAAATAAAAACGGAAAACCGGTAGCAAGAAATAACTGGGAAATCACAATGGAAAGAAGAGGAAAGGCGGAAGATTGTCCTTCAGAAATATATAACCAAAATAATAATAATAGAAAAGAATAGTTTTTTTTTATGATATTGGAAGGCAAAAAAGCAGACGGATTTCCTGATGGTAAGAAATTCATGCCACCTAGAGACACCAAAGGTGGTAATGGTGCGTTGCCAAACCTGAGGCCGGGATGTTAAGCTTCGAGCAAAAGTAAGTTTACCGGCTACCTCACCCTTAAAACCGGAACACTTCATGCCGTTAAGGTGACAGGAATAGATAAGGCGGTGGTACCAATTCGGATGAGTCGCTGCAAAACTCTACAAACCATGGAAAATAATTACTTAACACTTTCGCTGCTTGAACTTGAACTCAATTACAATTAAAATTGATTACATATGCTTAATTTTACATTAACTAATTAAACAGTTTTTAGTACTTTTAGTCAAGATCTTTGACCTTGCTGACTTATTTTATAGAGTCGGGTTTTTAATTTAAAATTATTTTTATCGAATATTTGACACACCTTTAACTAGTTTGACTAGTTATTTAAATTTCACGTTTATACGTACGGTTCGTGTTTATAGCCGACTGGTTGCTCGAGGGGTTAGCTAAAATCTTTACGCCACCGATAAATCGCAAGGCTCGGGTTCGATTACCGAAGGAGGATTTTTATGTGTGGTTAATTATTAAGCTTAATCCTGTATCCATTTAAGTATTTCTAGCTCATATACATAAAAATGAATCGCTATTTCCCTTGGTCACACCATTACGCCTGAAAGGTTTGTTGTGTTAGTTATTTATTTACTTAGTTTGTTGTGTTAGTTGTGCAAGAAAAAAAAAGAATCGTAAGTTTAGCACAATATTAAAATAAAAATAATAAACACTTTTATTCAACAAGGAGGTTCCATACTATTTATTGTAGGTAGAATTAAATCCTGTGTCAAAAAAGCCTGTGCACGGTTCGTTCGGTCTCATCTACGAGTATATACCTACCTATTAATATGTGATGCCAAACTTTTGGACCCCTTTTTTTCAGACGCAGGAGCTTAAAATTTGGCACACTTATAGTTTATGTGTAGGAGAAGTGCAGAACGCTTATAGTTTTGAATAATAATTCGAAAGTACATGAATCGTCAACATCAATATATTTGTTTGTGTGTCAAGTGCATGGTAATGTCGGTAATGTTTTATTTATTGATTTATTGTACTTTATAAGCATTATTATTGAAAAATATTAGCGTTTTGCACCTCTCCTACACATAAACTATAAGTGTGCCAAATTTTATGCTCCTGCGACTGCGCAATTTTCGTAAAAAAGGGTCCAAAGTTTTGGCATCACGTATTAATATATAGATAAAACACCCAGACCCAGAAAGTAAGACAATAAAGGTTTATGTCATGTAAATTAACGTTACTAAAATGCAAAAAGAAATGCAATTTTAAATACTTAATATAGCTCTATAGCTTTTTTATTCTAAGGTATAAAAAATAATCCTGATAGTGAGCAAATAAATTCGCTAATTCGTTAAATTTATGATATTCATAATGACATAATAATGTTTTGTTGGTAATAAATGATCTCCTTCCGCAACATACCGGAGTAACAAAAATAGTAATTAAAATTTCAACCTACTTACTTCAAAACGTAACGGAAAATGACTTGGAGGCAATGACCTTAGTTTTATGCTTTTTAGTGTATGTGTAGGTACGTAGCGTAACATTATTTAAATGTAAACAAAGTAAATCGCTACATCTAGTGAGGATACAGGAAGATTTACTATCCTTTTTATGCGACATTCTAGGAAAGTTGACATTTTTATAATATTGCAAGGCAAACAAGCAGACGGATTTCCTGATGGTAAGAAATTCACGCTGCCTGGAGACACCAAAGGTGGTGATGATGCGTTGACAATCAAAAACCGGTATGTTAGGCCTTAATAAGTTTATCTTATCCTCCAAACCGGAATACGTCAAGGGCTTGCTGACGTTATGGTGGCAGGAATACATAAGGCAGTGGTGCCATTCCGGGCGAGTCGTTGCGAATCTTTACAGGTGATGAGGTCAACTATGCTCGCCTTTTAAGAGATGCGTGGTAGGAAGGTAGATGGTCTATTCTGCAAAGGAGCCAGGACCAGCACGAGGAATATGTAAGGCTCTGATGCCTGGCCGGCAGGTTGCTGCAAAGCACTCTACAACTAGTGATCTTATTGGTAATGACTCTTACGAGATGCCAGGCAGGAACGTAGATAGAATAGGTCTAATGTAGGCCTACAAGAGGCCTAAACCTAGATAAATGAAGTCTTAAACAATATCAAGAACACGGCGATTGGAACGTTGTTGAATGAAACTCAGTAGCGCGTACTTACAGCATTTCTCATGTAAGAGTCAGTAGAAAACGCTAAAGGGGCTAGCATCTCTACAACGCTAGAAGATCGATTAAAATAATTGAGCAATTAAAATTACTTAATAATATGTTATACCACTAACGGGAGATGGTGTCGTCACATCCGGCTAATAAGCTTGCCTCGATTTACTTACGCTAGTGGAGTAATACATACTTCTATACTTATATTATAATGCGATTGTCAGTCTGTCTATTGCTTTTTAATAGCTAAACCGCTGAACCGATTCTGGTAAAATTATATATGCCTTTAGTTTAAGATACAAATTCAAACATAGCTTATAGCCATAAGGCCAAAGAATAGAGATAGGGGTCAGGGGATTAAAGTTTGGATGCCTATTGTAACTGTTACGTGTTAACACGCTGACGAAGTCGCCGACAAACAGATAGTTTTTCTATAAAGTTGCCAGCGAATCATCGGTAAAAACTGCGTTTTTTTTAATTAGCAATTAATTAGCAAACAAACTGATCCATCCGTTCAGGTGTGATGCGGTGACCAAGTGAAATGGGGATTAATTTTTATAACAAAGATTATCTCCATGCTGGACTTCATTATCACTTATTATCAAGTAAGTTTCTTATTCTATTATTTACTGGCTGTCATTGGCTGGTCTAGCAGTCCAGGTGTTGGACTTGATTTCATGAGGTCCCGGGTATGACTCCCGGGTCGGACAACAGAAGAAAAGTGTGGTTTTTTCAATTTATAACAAAAAAAATGGCTCGGAATTTGAAGTGTGCACGGTTGGCGATAGGCTTGCCACCTATCACATTGTTTGACTTAGTGTCTTCGGCTAATCGTGGGTGCCCTGGTTGTGCCTCTGCCTACCTCTTCGGGGTTATGGGCGTGAAGATACTTTACTTTACTTTTTAGTTATTTCTAAATGGCTTTTTTTTGCTTAGGATTTTTTAAGTCTAGGTCCTTTGTGTAGAACGGACGGTGAATATACATGGAATAGCTTATTAACAACGAGACCACTACTGGTAGTGTTATGTCCATACGAGAGTAGGAGGGCAGTAACTTCCCGTAATAGTCCGGGTCCGTTCGAACAGACCATGTGCCTCTCTACCAGGAAGCTCGTAAGAGGCGCATAGGGTAAAATATAGGTTATTACCAACGACCCCTGGTGGTAGAGTGCTGTGCAGCAACATACTCGGGTAGGTACCGCCTTACCTATTTCAGCCACCATTATGACCATGTTCCGGTTTGGGCGGTAGAGCAGCTAGTAGACTTGTACATTAGACCTTCCATCCCGGTCTCGGGACCGCGATGAACCTGTACCATCTATGTGTGTAGGCCATAGGCCATGTGTGCTGTAGTCTATTACCATCAGGGGAACCGAATAGGTCAGCCCACAAGCTGGCCTATAACATAAAAAAGACTTACACGTGAGGCCTAAAATAGCGATCACAGGATGGCGAAACAAAAATAATCCTTGCGTTGGTCTGGGCTTCTTTGCAGAATAGTCCATCTGCTTTCCTGCCAGGCAGTCCGTAAAAGCCGAGCATAGGCTTACCGTCACTAGCACCGTGACATCTGACTAGGTGGTAAAGTTTCGAAGCGACTCGCCCAAATTGGTACCACAGCCTTACCTATTCCTGCTGCCACAACGCCAGTGCCTGCCGTTAACGTGTTCCGGTTGGGAGGATAAGGTAGCCGGTAAACTTACTTTTGCTCGAGGCCCAACATCCCGGCCCAACATGCGTCAGACCTTTGGTGTCTCTAGGCAGTGTGAATTTCTTACCATCAGGAAATCCCCTCTGCTTGTTTGCATTCCAATATCATAAAAAAACATCCATAGTATATAATAAGACGGTATTGTCTTTTTCCATCAGGAGAGGCTTTAGACTGTTCATTGTCTTACACCACAAATACCTATCTCTATCACGAAAACCATGCTTTAGGTACTCCTTAATGATGTACCTACAACCTACCTACTTATGAATTATTTTTTTCACTACTTCGATTGTGTATTCGGGTCCGGTATAAGTAGGTACGTAGGTATGTCACATTTACAAGTAACAGTTTCCATGAGTGTGTGACATTGGGTAATACCTACTCACCCACGTGTCACTTTTAACTGGCTATTTTACTAAATTGTATCAATTTTTGTTTTTTGAAATGAATGGGCACCTAATCAGGTTTAAACATCCAGACTACCAGACGACTAATAGACTACCAGATTAATAGCTACTTGTTTTTCAATTCACATTTACTTTAATCAGAGTAAATCAGAGTAGTGGGTTCCGCCCAGATAGCACCGCCGTGCTTCCTTCCATAGAGTCTTTTGCAGTGCTTGCTGTTTCCATATTCCGTTTTAAAACGTAGGAGCCGGAAAACATTACCACTGTCAGTATACCTATTCGATATCTTTAGCATAGAGTATGGAGACAGATAGAGATACTGGTAGTACGACTTTTATCAGAAAACCCAATAGTTTTGTAGGTAAATGTAGTAAGTAGATAAATGTTTTTGAAACCGATACATGGCGAACGAACAAAATATATAGGTTTCCTCTATACGACATTTATTCTTTCACACCTGTATAAATATAATCTTACACACACACGTATAAACAAAATCTTGTTTCCCTAAAAAAAGTCAGCATAAAACTCCTTTCATTTTAAACCTCGTACAAACTTTAAGTTCAATCTAAGTTCTTAAAATCGATGACATATTGCAACATAAGCTTAAGGAAACAGGTTTTTAATCAGCGCATATTAAATTAAAATAACTTGCAAATCGAATTCCAACGTCTCAAAGTAGGTTTAAGTTAGGAATAAGTGTACAAATATTTACTTAACCAAGATATTGGCACGTATGGTTTTGAAATACTTTAAATGTATTCGTTTTCATCATGTATTGATATAAAACAAGAAATGGCAATTAAATTAAATATAAGTAATTAAAGTTAAACTTACTCTATTTATACGGGTTGATCAAATTTCATACATGGCTTATCTCCCAGCTTTTTCGGTGCCAAAATAGCCTGTTTCTTGAAGGCGTGTCTAAAATTTAGACAAAGTTCACTTGCTTATATACCGTTACCTTAAGATCACGGTTACTGCGAAGATTTTAACACATAAACCTAAATAACTCACTGGGAAATTCACAGTTTTGTATTAATCTTAGACTATAATACATTAATCGACGTTTAGTTTAATTCGTAGTAAAGTGAAATAAACTTTACGAAATATTAGGTCACAAAACTCACAACACTGCACTACCACTACAATTTAAAACTAAAAACATGTCATGTTTTTTACTTAGCTACTCTAGACGACGTAGCAACATTGACAGAAAGTACAAACATATCGGTTTCATTCACTCATATTGGCTACGTTTGTAAACGAAAGAGATATCTATATACATTTTCAACCAATGACAGCTTGGACACACTAGCACATCTGTTTCCATAGATACGTAGCATTTTGTTGACATGGCATTGATCTTTGATATTAGTTCAAGAATTTATTGTTAGATGTCGTTTTTATACATCAGTACAGCAGATTTCTCACCATGTGATATTATGATCTTACGCTAGATGTCATCTTATATTCAATGTAGATCAAGAAGTTACATTTAGAATTTTGTGCTCTACATTATATATTAGGTACATTACATTAAAATTTATATTACATGTAAGCTTTGTCAAAATTCATAATGACCAAATTAAAAATGACAATCCAAACTTGCACGACCATATTCACAGAATCGGCTGTGCTACGCATATTTTTCAGAAAAATGGGCTATAACTGTAAATGGCATAAATCTTAAGTCTTTATATATAAATGAATCCCCATTTCGGGTGTTCCTCGCATCACACCTGAACGGATTGACTAATTTTGCTTATTCTTTTTTTGTTGTATTAGTTGTTGCCAGGAGAAGATTTTAAAGAAAAAATCGGGAGAATTGGATAGAAACTGGAAAAATATATTTATAAAAAAATGTCAAGGGATACAAAGTTCACCGTGTCGGCTTATAATATACAGCTAATAGGTTTAACTTTAATTAGTCTGTATATTCTGCCACACTGGCACAAGATTGGGTGCAAGCTGGTAGGATTGCTTTATGTATTCTCACAACGTCAAACCCAAAATTAAATAAAAAAACTTGTTAAAAATTCCCTGTATTACCCATATTTCAGAACTGTCTAAATTTATTAATATGATACTGGAATAGCAGAAGAATACGTTATTTTTATTTTTATTAAATTTTAATATGCAAATTTAAGGCATTGCGTAGTATCTATCCAGAAAAAATTACACGAAATGCAGTCACGATATTTTCTTCCTTTTCTTTGCTAGTGATGGCTTCCATTCGCTACTTGGTAACTGATTTATCTGGCTGCTTTTTTAGACACTCTAAAGCTGATAAATACATTTTTTTTTCTTTTTACAAGCCTGCGACTTTGACTTTGTCAAATGCTAATAATTTAAATAATTAAGAGTACATATTTCTATATTTAATATTTTCCATCGTCGGCGCTTGGTAAATATTCATATTTTAAATGAAGAAACACTTGTACTGTTTTACGTATCACTTATACTTTATTATTTATAACTTTATTACTAGCCCTGATAATGCTGTAAAAAACCGAAACCAGTAGGCTATTTATAAAATAATAAAGTATAAGTTCATCAGGGCTAGAACTTAAATTACTGCAGTAATTCAAGTTCTGCCCTAATCATGCTGCAAAAAGCGAAACCGGTAGGCTATTTATAAAATAATAAAGTATAAGTGATACGTAAAACAGTACAAGTGTTTCTTCATTTAAAAAGATGAGTACATATTTCTAGGCTGCAATTAAAAATTCTACTAGGTGGTAGAGTTTCGCAGCGACTTACCCGGATTGGTACCACCGCCTTACCTATTTCTGCCGCCATAAAGTCATGACGTGTTCCGATTTGAAGGGTAGGGTCGGTAAACTTACTTTTGCTGGAGGCCTAACAGTCCGGCCTCAGGTTGGCAACACACCATTACTACCTTTGGTGGCGGCGTGAATTTCTGACCATCAGGAAATCCATCTGCTTGTTTACCTTCCAATATCATTAAAAAAAATAACTAGAGATCCGAATATACTCGTATAATACCAGAAAAAATTGTTTCGCTGACATGTCTCATTGGATTTGTGAGCTGAAATGGAAATAGGCAACTCAAGGAACAGACTGTAGACCGAATTGTGAGAACGAAATAGACATCTTACATATTTTAAAAACACATATTTTCAAAATTTTAATGACAGATCATACATCTAACCCAAACCATATCCGGTGGTCCTGGGCACAATCAGGAAATACGTATGTTTAGTAGTAGACGACAAAGAGCTGAAATAATGATGCTTTTAAAGTAAAAGTAAATTAGTGTGTAATAAAATAGGACAAAGGAGGTCAAGATGGCCTTTAGAAATTTAAGTTTTAAAATCCAGGTCTAGATAATTGTAGCCCCGAGTGGACGTCAATCTCCATCCAGTATCGACCTCCAGCTGTTACGTCCGTGAAGCGGTCGGGCGTTTTGCTGCGCACGCGCCTGCAGCAGTCACTTCACTCTCTATGGCGTTGTTGTCAACATTTTTTTATCTGGTGCTCGATAAGTAAATGGAATTTAATTTTTTATCTGTAATTTAAATCATAACTCTTAAAATAACAAAAAAATAAGTTATATCATTCTGATGATAAAAAAAATACTGTTATTTAGATTAATATTAATTAAGCGTGCTATATATACGTTCGTAAATATTTTAGTGATTCCGTTACATCGCAATGCCTGAACTTACTGTAATGAAATTTGAAGCTTTGATATGCAAACTTGCAATAATGCAATTTGAAAGGTTGAATTTGTGAAACTCGTTAACACTTTATTGCAGTAGCAACATTTTTCAATTGATCATTAATTATGGATATAATTTAGAAGATTTGTTATATAATACAACATGAAATTGTTAACAGATTATAATTATTTGAACAGACTTTAATTTTTTTTTACGATGTTCCACTTTAATTGAAAGAATGTGCAAACCAAATTTTAAATACTGCAAGGTGTGAAATTAAATTCTGTCATCGTTTCTCCAAAATATAATCTTAAACTTAATATCAAACGCCATGAGTAGCCTAATCCAGACACAAAGATACAGAATTTAATAAACCACACACCACAACATAGTAGAATATGTAGAAATGTTTCAATAATTTTGTAACAGCTTTTTAGAACACATATTCCGTAAATAAATATTTTTCATTTCATTTCATTTTCAAATAAAATCATTTTATTGCATACAAACTTGGATAACAGAATAATGTGAATTTAATTTTATGATTACTAAATTAGTCGTTAAAAATGACCAGTACCAATTATTTTAACAATTTGTTGTTTGAAATTTGGGAAAAGATACCTATGCTACATTACAAATAAAATATATATGTAGCATTAAGAGATAAGTGGTTATTATATTTGTCTTTATTAGGTAGTATCGGCTTACTATAGAATAGACATAATCACATTTAATAGTATATTTGTAAAACTGATGTAGTAGGAGCTGATACAAGCCTCTTACGTCATTTTTTGTTACGCAAAAGTGTTTATTAAAATGTTCTTTAAGTTACAATTTTATAGTAGTATTATTAATAAAAATATTTAAATACAAAGTGAAAACATTAAATGAAAATATTCTACTTATTTAATAATATTAAACTACAATTTTATTTTGGTATTGTTAATATTCATATTTATTTACAAAGTGAAAAAAATAAATCAATATTGTAAACTAACACGTTTGTTAAGTACGGGTAAATTTTGTCAATACTTATGTTAACTTGATAGCTTTTTAGTCATAGTTGAATATGACGTGTCCGAAGCAATTAATCATTTGTTTTGTAAATAAAATAAAAATTCAAACTCAAAATCAAAATATATTTATTCACATGGATCTATACAAAGATTCTTGTGACGCGTCTATATAATACTAAAAACTACCACCGGATCGGAACGCGGCCACACACTGAGAAGATCCGGCGAAAGAAACTCAGCGGGCTTGTCTTTTTTTCTTATAAATAAAATTTACAAAAGTATATTACATTTTATTAATCTGTAGAGATTGTATGAGGAGCAATTAATCCCAAGCATTTCTGTCTTCTAAACATTCTGAAATCTTATAATAACCTTTACCATACAACTTAGATTTAATACATTTTTTAAATTTATTTAATGGTAAGTCTTTAATATGCTCGGGAAGTTTATTGTAAAAACGTATACATTGGCCCATGAAAGAATAACTGATTCTGTGGAGACGAGACTTATGCACAACAAGATTGTTTTTATTCCTCGTGTTTACCGCATGTACATCACATTTTTTCTGAAACGAATTTATATTTTTTTGGACATATACTAAGTTTTCAAAAATATATTGAGAGGTCACCGTTAGAATATTTATTTCTTTAAACTTTTCCCTGAGGGAAACTCTTGGGCCTAAGTTATAATTAGAATTATTTCAGAATTATTTCTGACAAAGACTGCAAACAAAGAGACAAGGGTTCGAAAAAAAATAATATGAATGTATATGTGAGCTTTTACAAAAATGTATTTTCAAAGCCCATATCCCGGAAGAGCACGACAGAGGCACAACCAGGTTTCATTAAGTGAAAAGAACGTAATTGTTTTGCTCTCTATACTGAAACATTTATCCAAACGTACCAACTGTTGCCGACGTCTGACACTGTAGCGCGTTTATCGGTTTATATTTTCCCAGTGGGGATGTAGGCGCCGCTGCACAGCGGAAAAAAGTAAAAACACTATCGTTAGTCAATAATAACAATTGCTCGCGCTAGCCTTTTTTCCACTCATTTCTAATTTGGACAGCGGGTATCGAAGTCGCTGGCTAAGAAATCAGCTTCGCGCGCTTTTTAACATCAATGAAATCGATTACTTGTACTGAATATTTGTAAAATAATAAAATTAGTGTTAGAACGTGTATAATGTACTAAAGAATCAGTGTTTTCAAAAATGGCTGTGATGTTGCGTATTTTTAACACATGCTTTGTGGTAGTAATATTAGTTTTTGTATCTGCTTTTCATCTCAGTGAAGCTTTTAGTTCAAGAGGTAAGTTTTTTTAATTAAAATAATGAACACTATAAAGAGTAATTCCTATAATTTTAAATACATGTTTAAACATGTATTTAAAATTATAGGAATTTAAATAAGGGTTACCAAAAGGGTTTTAAAAACTGATTGTGACATGGATTGCTTCCAAAATAATTATACCTACACTAAATCAGTCCAATTTTTATACCTTATAAAACGTTATAATTAATTATTAGTGAAGATGTCAAGTTAAAACTGATTTTAATTTATTTTTAAAATTATCAGCTGGTGGGTATCAGACATTTTGTTACAAATATAATTGTTTTAATTTTTTTATGTTAAAAGAGTTATACCGGGACATGATGGGGCTATCACATTCCTACATCACAGTTGTTTTTATAACTAGAGAAACAATAACAAAAGCGAGATTACTGGATTATTTTCCACAAGACTTGCTGTTAGAGTTGATAGAGTAGCAAATTAATGTAATATGGAGAGTCCTGATGACTCTACTCTCCTACTATGTCATATGCGTCTACTCCAGCACCCCAAGAGCAGCTTTATAACATACTATCATTTGGAATGTCTACAGACTGCGATAATAAATCGAAATATGTGTTTATTAAAAAATAAGTAAATCAAGCTCTAAGTATATGCTTTTGTTGCGAAATTTTACTGAAAATATATACCTATGTGGTAAATAAGTTTAAGTTACGACAGGACTTACATAATCAAAATGAATTAAAGTTTCCCAAAATTTTAGAATAAATAATAAGTATTTTGTACGGGCCTAAGTAAGTATTACTTACTTCATATTTATTCAAAAGGCACTAATTAAACCAATTTTTTCAAGATCGCAAAGACGTAAAAAAACACGTGTACGTCACGTGGGACTTCGGTTTGTTTACAGATCAAACACAAAATATTACGAGACAGTATTATTTTTATTGTAATTGTGTAGTGCATACCGACCGACCGACCGACAGATCAACCGACTTTGACTTCAATAATAAGTCTACATACACAAAAAGAGTATTTTCCTCAACTTCCCTGGGATTCCATAATCAGATCCAGTCTTGAAATAGAAGACTCGAAACTGTGCTCTTTCAAATATTTTATTTTTGTAATCGGTTTGGAGATTACTCATATTTTTTGTAACATACATAAAGATATAAAAGTCGAACATTTAACCTCCACCTTTTTTGAAGTCTATTAAAAACTAAACTTGGCAGTAACCAAATCCCTAGCATTTTTATATGTAGAGTTAATAGACAAAGGATATTAAATGGCTTATTGGAAAAGTAATTTACTTATTTCCCCGTATTTTTTTTAAATATTTGATAGTTCACTTTTGCTGTTTCGTATTTTTATATTACCAAACATTAATCAAAAGTTACAGATGTATTGAGATTTTTTTAAATATATAGGTAAAAGATAAGTATAATCTACATATTAAGTGTTTTCTAAAAACACTAGTCTAGTACTTGAAACATTTTTTAAAGATAAAAAAAATCAATATTAGGTATATTTGGATAAGGAGGTAGGTACTTCTGTTGTAATGTTTCTTGTTTTTTGTAATATGATTTGTTGTAGTGACTTTTTTTTAAAGCTAAAATTAGATTGTAATTTGTATTTATTATCTAGTTTATATTGTAACCATTAGTATTGAAAAAAGACAAGCCCGCTGAGTTTCTTTCGCCGGATCTTCTCAGTGTGTGGCGGCGATTCCGATCCGGTGGTAGTTAATAAAAAATGGTCAATGTGAATAAAGATTTTTTTGTTGCTGATTCTGATTCTAAACAACGATCGCCTTGAGGAAACCTTGGGGAAAAATATGAAAATAATTGTTTTTAAGAAAAACTTCAATGGACCCAAATTTGGCCTTCATTCGCATTACTATATAGTATAAAACGAAGTCGAAACGAAGTCATATATCTGTCCTTATGTATACTTAGATCTTTAAAATAACGGAACGGGTTTTTATGACTTTTTTTCTATACTAAGTAATATTATAAAGAGGAAAGATTTGATTTTTTGTTTGTTTGTTTGAAATGAATAGGCTTCGAAACTACTGGACCGATTTAAAAAAATCTTCCACCGAGTGACATAGGCTATGTTTCATTATCAAAAAAAGTAAGGATGCTTGTAAAAAAATAATTAATATATTCGTTTTTTTTTATTAATGATATTTTTTTAGAAACTCACTGTAAAATATTGTGTAGTTTCTTTTATTTTATTATTATGCCCGTGCGAAGCCGGGATTGGTTGCTAGTTGCTAAGAGATTCGAGAAGGAATTTCGAATATATGTAATAACATAAAAGAATGTCCACCTGTACCAAGCCTAGGCAGGCTGCTAGTTAACAATATAAATACGATATAAATGCGATACGCCTTAACTTATTCGTATTTTTATGTGTACAACAAACATTAAAAATCATGTATTTGTACTATGTAAAATGTATAGATAGGTTATTTCTATACTTCTTATCATCGGTGCTTGGTGGAATTCCATTCTTGACACAATTTATTTATAAACACTTGTACTTTCCACAATATATTTTTATTTTTATGGTTTAGTCAACCGGTTTCGCTATACAAGAATCATCAGTACAAGTGTTTATAAATAAATTGTATCAAGTATGGATAGATAGATAGATCTAAGATCAATCTAATAAAGTTATGAAGAGAAACTCGATCGTAAGTAACCTTTTGCATCAATTCGCGGCTCCGATCGAAATTATAGTTGTTGTCGAAGAAAACAACGCTTTCCACCTTAATTCTATATCGTTCAATCTAAAGATAGCTCGGACCAACTCAAAGTATCCTATAGTAAATAGTTTTTGAAGTATTTGAAGGCAAATAAGCGAACTTTTTTTTGTTATCTATAATTGCAAGCCTCTTGTGTGTACTACTAACTAACCGACATAGCTATTTTTTATTTTTTGCTGAAGGGTATAAGAATAGGTAAGGTAAGGGGCCTTTACATGTGCCTAAAGATGCCTGCGTGGCTATATTATGGCCACCATATGATAGCCACGCAATAACATCTGGAGTATATTGGTAATCTCTTACCATTTAAGTATCCTTTTTCATGTGGTAGGACAGCGAACCATCAAGAAAGCCTAGTACTTGAAATGGCTTTCTTGATGGTAAGAGACAGAGTAGCCTATAGACACCATTAATGTTACAGGTGCGTCGTTGTGTGGCCGGGATATGAGGTCTATTGAGTCTCTCGGTTACTGTTCCCTTCGGAGTCTTTATGGTGGCAGGAATAGGTAACGCAGTGGATCCATACCCGGTAAGTTGACGTACAGCTGTCTACCACATATCTTGTTATAGGTAACTACCTATAATTACCTATGATCCTCTTTTACGTACTGGCTGACAAACAGGTAAACAGTCAGCAAACCCGGACTAACTCGAAATCTTAAAAAAATATAAATCTCATTAACACAATTAAAGGTTAGATATCCTTTCAAAACAGGAACATAACAATAACGAACATCGATGATTTAGGCCGAATCCGTATGCAGAATTGTACTACTTTATAGTCTTAAAAGAGCATGGTCGACAAGGACAATATCCTTATGGAATTAAATGGTAACAATAATTATGAATAAAACGTTTATTTTATACTAGCACTAGCAGCCAGCTCCGGCTTCACACGGTTATGAAATATACATATAAACCTTCCTCTTTAATCATTTTATCTATTAAAAAAATCACATCAAAATCTGTTTCGTAGTTTTAAAGATTTAAGCATACAAATGGACATAGCGACAGAGGAAATGTAAGCCAGGATATTACATATTCGAAAAAAAATCTGCTTACATCACACACATTACTTGCTTACATTACAATAGCTTACATCTCAATTTAAAGCGGGCGAAGCCGTGGGTAACAGCTAGTTTATTATATAAAATGTTTTGTCATATTATAAGCTCGGTGTAGTTCGACTTAAGTTTGGATCTTAGACTAATAGCAGAAAGTTAATTCGCGTAATGGAAAGGAATGTTGTCGAATATTTCACAAACGAAATCTATATTGATTTTCAGTCCATCAGTTCGGAAATTGCGACTTAAATTGGAATAGTAAATTAGTTTCACTTTCACGTAGTGAGGAAATATTACGGATAGATTAGCGTTGTTTACGTTAGTAAAAGTCGCTACTGAGGTGTGATCTAACTTCTAAAGGGAAGGGTCAGCATTACGCAAGGCTCCTTGTTCCTGTTTCGACTTATATATTATTGCTCTTCACTCTTGACTTTTATATAAATTTAAGATATCACTTTTTAACCGATCCCAAAATGGAAGAGATTATCGATTTAACTTTATGGTTTTAGTTATTTAATGTTATTAATTTTTTACGATAGCTCGGCTAATAGCCCACCGATTTTGATGATTCTTATTTGGAAAGATAGATCATGATTCCCAGATGGCCCCATAATACTTTAACCATAATCGCTTCGGTGTACAATCGGTACTCGGTACTATAATCCACTAGTAATATGTTTATAACGGAACCATTTCGGAACCAGTTGCTATCTTTAGAAAAAAATTATTAAATCGCTACGTGCTACTCAAATAGATTTGGTTTTTGTAGTTTTACAGCGCTTAATTATATTGTCAACTTTATATTGGCGCTTTAGGAAACTTCATCTGAAATCAACAATTTTAAATTTCGAATACACTCATATTGCTTCACATATTTTTTTAAATTATGCATTCGGTTTTAATTTTACAACGTTATTGGGGCTATTTCATTTTATATATTTTATTATAGGTTTAAAATTAAGTTAATACACTTAGATGCTATAAAAGTAAACCTAGTTGGATGGTTTTGCAAAATATAAAATAATATAAATAGTGAAACAGCGCAAGTTCCAAAAGACATTTTTTTAAGTTAAACTTCTTTAAGCGCGTTATGAAAAAATCATAAGAGTGAAATTATAAAATCCGTCACACAAAAGTTACAGTATGAAGTAGCAGCGGAGTTGTATACAAAAGTAACAATATCATGAAATTGCTTGCTTTAAAAACATGTTGCTACATCCATACAATTGATTTGGTTATATACAAGTGCGATAAATATATTTTTCTTTACAGATCTTTTTATAACTTTTTCAATTAAGTTTAACTTTTCAAGCAAGTGCATATGTAAACGCATCAATTTTTTTCAAATGCACTAGTTCAAATTCTCGCTTGATATCCGAGTGATTTGGTCGTGGAATGTCAACTACGTCTCTTGTAGTTTGTAATCACAATATAATAGGAAAATATTTATTAAACACGCATTACGTGTATATCGGTTAATTCCCACTATTTTTAAAGTAATCAGAGAAATGTGTGTGAAACAGGGAAAATGTCTAACAATGTATTGACTGTGATCTTACGCTTAATTGACTATTGAACTTGCATTATTTATTGACATCGTAATTTTATACGGCCATGCACGCATTCAATTAAGCCGACTACACACCACACAAGTATCAAACTTATCAGCTTAAGCAACGGCTACAAGCTTATACATACTGTGCAAGCTACAACTTACTTTTCTATGTGTTGCATCACCTTGCTATTCATTCAGTCTTTGCCCGTATTTTTAGACCTGGTATGTAGAATAGACTGTCTATCGTCCTGCCTGAAGATAGCTCAGAAGAAACAGATTAACCACAAGGCTCGAATTCGATTTTAGACAGGCGCAAACATGTGTGAAGAACATTTAAGTGTCTTAATTTCCGGGTCTGGTTGTTAATTAATTTTATTTAACATATCTAAACATTAAATTTGAGTCATATTAATTTCCGTAATTTGTCCAGTGACATTTTTTTAAATTATATTCGGTACATACGGTATGTAAAAAGTTCTTGAAACGGTGATAACATTTTATGTGCCGAATAAGATGTATGTATCCTACTATTTTGCCTACCAAAACAGTAGGTACATACATCTTATTAGATATATAAAATGTTATCACCGTTTTTTGTTATCTAATCTTTTCAGAATATTTACATATAGTATAAGTTTATTACATGAGCAGGATATAAATAATATATGCATAATACTCATCTGAAAAATTGTTATACTTATAAAGTCACTTTTACTTAACCATCACTACTAGCAAAAGTCATCGTGACGCAATGCCAAAAGATATGATTACATATTTAGCTAAGTAACAATGGTGATAATTTTGTTCTTTACAAACTAAATTTATTTTAGACATATTTTTTGCAACCTTTTGAAGAAAATAAAAATAAAAGAGAGACAACATTTGAGACAAGTCAGATTAATCCGGACATGTCTAGTTATGTACGTTTATAAACAACTTTTTCCGAGAAATGTATTAAACATCTGTAGAAACGTATGTCTATCTGACAGCACTAAAAGTGTTTGATCTCTTTCTATTACTTGCGTTGAAAAAAGATAGCTATAAATTAAAGTTAGTTCAGTGATTGTACAACATAATTACCATCAATAACCTCCGAATAAATAGGCACATGTGTTTTGGTAAAAGACGCTATCTTGGTCACTGTTAAAGTGTAAAGAGCCCTTAATAGTATAAATAATTTCACCTTACATTAAATTTCTTTAATGTTGTATACGGCAATACTGTAGCCATTAAATTAGCTATTGCAAATTAATTACAAACTAGGTTTGCTTTAATAATTAACCAATTTATTAACTAGACATATGCCGCGGATATAAAAATATCTCATCATACTTGTTAATGAACTAGCCGACCCGAACCGATATGCTCCGCTGCCTGTTTTACTGCCAATTTTTATAACATATCTAAGATCAAAGATCGTGCCAATTTAGATCAGTTGCCAGGTAATCGCTGTTACTTTTCAATAACCAACAAAACTATCTTAGCAACAAAACTCTAGAAAGCCTATATTTATCTGTAGATAGGTTATTAATACTGGCCGTTAGTCGAGTGCACCTATATTTTTAGTTGCCTTTAAAGTACAGAGTTCAATTTTCTACAGTTTTATTACAAATGTAGATACAGATCGGAAATATTTGTTTTTAAATATGAACTCAATTTTTTTTGCCCAAAGTTTTATTTGAAACTAACCAACCCGGCGGACTTCCCATCTTGATGGATTACTAACAGTTTGGATTTGCCGAAATATTCAGTACCATTTTTCTAATTTTCATTGGTATTTTTCTGTTTTCCTTTTCATAAGAACCTGCTCCTGACAATAAGTAACAAAGCAAAAAAAATATAAGCTAATTTGATCCATCCCTTTAGGTGTGATGCGTTGACCACGCGAAACGCCGACCCGGCGAACTTCATATCGCCCTAACAGTTTGTAAGGATTAAAGCATAGTTTTTCGCGATTTTTCCGCAGCTTTCCATGTTTTTCTTCATAAGTTCTTGACAATATCTAACACAACAAAAGAATTAGCTAAATTGGCCCATTTTTCAGGCGCGATGCCATGTCCACTCGAAAAGGGATTTCATTTTTATATATAACCTAGCCGACCCAGCGAAAGATTTTTAAAGTAATTTTAAAAATTAATCAAAGATTTTTGCACACCAAATAAAATTTTGCTGTTTAAACTAATACATTGAAGAAAAAAATTTTTGATATATACCTATTTATTTACAGAATCCACATTTTTTGGTTAACTTTACTTACTAACTACTACTAAAAAATCAAAAAGCATTTTTTTATTTTGAATTGAGCAATTTTCTAGTGTACCGGATAAATTTCTACAATTAAAAAAAAGCGGACTTAATGAACATCCTTTGACACAAATACGCTGTGAAGTGTGAACTTAAACATTAAAAATTTTCATTATTTCAAAAAATAATCGTTATGTTGGTATTATATAATTTCTAGAAGCCAAAAAGTATGTCAGCAGTTATCATATAAACTGTAACACAACCTGACATTTAAAAATAAAGTTATTCTATTTCTCACCATAGTTAAGTAATAATCATTGTTATTATATTATGTGTTCATTAACTAATTAAGAAATGTATTTTTCTTAGAATAGAATGGAAAATATTTTTTTATGTTAACCTTAAGAAGCTCAGAAGATCGAGTGTCTTTTTTTACTCTCATAATGACCATATAAATAACAATAATTAATTCCATAAACACGATATTGTTTGACGCAATCGAATGTTTTAGACATATCACAGATCAGACAGGGGTGCCCATTTCTATTCTATTACCTATATCCTTCCAACAACTAAACATTTTCTTCAATAATTCCAAACTAGCATCGACTGTTGATCTCTTGTAAAACCAAAACTGTTTATTATGAAATAAACCTAATTTGTTAAAATGTAATAACGTTTATAAGCTTTATAAGCTTTCAGATTTAAGTACAGGTATAACTTTTATATATAGTTTTTTTAATTTAAGATCGAAAACTATTTTTTTTAAAGTATAAGTTGGTGTTATATCTATATATTTTATAAAAGTCGTGTTTATTATACTATTTATAACTCTGGAACGGCGAAACCGATTCGATAGAAAACTGATGGGAAAGTAGCTTAAAACTATACTTATTTTTTATATACTTTTTAGTTATACTTACTTATACTTTTTAACCCCATCATTTGCGAAAATACTAGAATTAAATGTTTTTAACTATTCCATACAAACTGAACTGGTCCCACCAGTTTATAAAAGCTAGTTTGTAAATATATTATAAATAAAATAAATAAATAAATATCCCTGGACAAGTTACGCAAATTGAATCTAACCCCAAAGTAAGCAAATTATATGCTTGCGTTATGGGTGTTAGTCAACGATACTATTACATAGCAATACTTAAATAGATACCAGAATAAATTTAATAAACACCCAGACCTGGAAATGCATCTAAATGTTCATCACACAAATGCCTGCCCCCGTCGGGAATCGAACCCGAGCCTCGCGGTTAGTCTGTGTAGTTAGGCGTGTACGCTAGGCACTCGACCAACGAGGCGGTCAAATCATAATTTGATAAAAAGTAGCACTGGTAGCTGTCATCCTCGTGGGTTAAAACTTAACAACTCTTTCAATATTTTAATATTTAGCATTGTTTTCGTGCTTTAAAAAAATTACGATAAATTGTCATAGTAACTCGTATTTCATAGTTGGAATGTAACTATAGATGTAATGTTTATTATTAACTATTTTAATGAGGTCGTCAAATAGTTTATGCACTATTAAGTATAACTCAAAACTAGTCGTATGGTATTGATAAAATGTATGTGGGACCATCTCGGAATTATGACCTATCTTACTACTAACTACTAAAATAGTTGGAATCGGTTATAGCAGTTCTACTGGGCTAAATCTATATTCAATCCCTGACCCAAACCTGACACAAGTATTTATTAAAAACTTAGTAGGTTGATCTCAACAACTGATCTAAATAATGTAACTATTTTAAAACTTTTTTTTTAATCCCCATTTCTAGTTGTCATAGCATCACACCCGAACGGAATAGCCAAGTTTTTTGTTTTTTCTTGGTTGCTATTAGGAAAATGTATGAAGAGAACAACGTAGAAAATGGCGAAGAAAATGGGAAAAGCATATGACGCGAAGTTCGCCGGGTCAGCTTGTTATGTATATGAAGTTTTACAAAACATCATTTAAACAGCATCACGTACAGATGTACATCACGTACATCATCACAGCAATAAATCATTAAACTCAATATAGAAGTAATAAATATTGATATAGCGGAAATCATGATATCAGTTTTGTTCCGCCTGTCCACTCGCTCCGTAATTCTAGACGTCTGTTTCACGGCTTTCACTCTCAGGGGTCGCGGGTTCGATGCCTCTGAGATGATGCGATAACAATACTATTGAATTGAACCAGCAAATTAAGCTTTGCTTCTATATATAACATGGAAGAGATCAAGAGGCTTTATTTGTATTACCCATTGTTATATAAAGTACTGGTTTGTGCCAATTACATAATAAAGATAATTCACATTATTCATTAATTGCTAATATATACATTTAACACTTGTTTTTTGCATTAATTTTAAATTTTAATAGAAATGAAGTAAACATTTTTCGACATTTAGGTATTTTATGTACTTACTAAAATACTGACCGTATTTTAGTAAGTACTAAAGAAAAAATGGGTTTTTTGACATTTTTCCTCTTACAGGTGGTAATTATGGGTTAAATTGGCAAAGTGCTCCAGTTTGCAAGGTAGTATCAGAGATTAGTAAATTATTGTCTTTGGTAGTATGATTGATAAATGCAAAAGGTTTAGTGCCAGTTTTCTGTGTTGTAGTTTTACTTTTGCGGTTCATTTAATTTAATTAAGTAGTAGGCCTAGTAATATTTCAATTGATTTGCAGTTTAACCAAGAATTGGTTTTCTTTTCCTTTAGCTTGTCACTAACACAGTGACTAAGACAAGATGCTAATGTTTTAAAAGGACCGGTGATGGGCAACAGGATACCAACATTGTACCAGGTGCCCTGATTTCGGCCCGCCACAAACATTCAGAATTTTGTTAAGGAATTCCGTTTTAAAAAAAAAATGGACCTACCACACACGTCACGAATGTTCCCGTGCGGAATTGGAGTGGATTTGGATGGGGTGCCTCGTTGATTCATAATTTTCGAATTCCGAAAGTATATAGGGGGTCTTAACCTTTAGAGTTGAAAACAACAAAAACAAGCAATTATTATGTGGCTGTAGAAACAACTTGCATGTTAGATTACAATAGATTTTACGTCTTCAGATCTGAAGATTATGTTAGCCGGTATACCTACCTACTCAACCAAGAGGCTTAACAACTCGATATCTAGCTGGCAACGCATTACCTTCGGTGACAATGCGTTTGGTTTCCCCGTGTTGGTCCGGGCTCCTTTGCAGAATAGACCATCTGCCTTTCTTGCCAGGCAGCTCGTAAAAGGCGAGCATAGGCTTATCATCACTAACATCGTGACATCTGACTAGGTGGTACAGTTTCTCAGCGACCCGCCCGGATTGGTACCACCGTCTTACCTATTCCTGCCGCCATAACGTCATGACGTGTTCGAAGGGTAAGGTAGCCGGTAAACTTACTTTTGCTCGAAGCCTAACATCCTGACCTCAGGTTGGCAACGCACCATTACCATTTTTGGTGTCTCTAGGCCACTTTTTCTTTTAGGCGGTTTCTTACCATCAGGAAATCCGTCTGCTTCTTTGCCTTCCTATAAGATAAAAATAAAAAATAGGAAACCTAGCTAGGTTAACAAGATGGTACTTGTTCTTTGAATACATCATCAAAATACCTCCATTTCCTCACCAATCGAGTACCAGTACATAACACAGTACTATTATGGACCTCGGTCCTTGATCGCTTCTGTATTCTAGTGGTCCGGCGCTGGCTACATGAGAAGTCTGTTTCGAAATCTGACTTCTTTTTTTTCTGTTTTTTATCACCTCTGTAGTTTAGCGGTCCGGTGTCTGATCTGACTTCTTGAGGTCCCGGATTAGATTCCCTGGTATTGCAACCAAAAAAAAATTAAAAAATCTTAATTTTTCCGGGATTGGATATGTGCCCGGTTGGCGATAGGCTTGCTACCCTCGTTGTGAAGCTGCCGATAAAACTTAAACAACGTCGGTGAGTGCCTGTTTGGCGACAAAACAACACATTATATACCTTAATCGTAGCTGCTTTAGTTATCCTAGCTCTTCGTGGATACGAGAGTGAAAATGCTTCATTATTTTATCCTTGCTTTGAAGGAAGATTTGACTACTGCATATTTGTTTAATATTTATGCTGTATAAATACTATTCATAGCCGACACTTGATACAACTTCATTCGTATAATTTGGACAAAACACTAATATTATTTCACAATAGTGTAATTGATTATTAAACTACCGTTTTAGCTAAATACATAATGGCTATAACATACTGTTTATTACCTTGTGGATGTAAATACTTAATCTCATTCACATATAAGTGATAACTTAACAACTTTTTACTACCAAGAAGCTCTTAAGAGGCTAGCGACTTTTCGTTTATCACTAATACCAATACTACAATAGCAGAGCTTTGCAACTATTTGTCTAGATTATGGCCTTTCTACCACCATAACGTCTCCGATCGCTTCAGACTACAGTCGATTCCAGTCTCGATGGTAGGGTAGTTTGTAAGCCTACTCACAAACCCAAGGTTGACAACGCAAATCTCGTAATACACGATTTAAGAATCGATAAATAAATAAAAAAAAACGTCTCCAGTCGTCACTGTTGTAGATTTGCAACGCAATATAATATATTTTGCATTCATAAATTCCATCTGTTTGCTTTCTGACCTAGTAAAAGAAATTCAGGTCATACAACACATATATATCTACATATTACTTAATCATATACAAATGTATTAAATAAATATGAATATGATTTTATGAATATGAATACAAAGAGGGTCTTTTAAATAAGGTTAATTTTTGAATGATGTAACATACTTACATATATTACATTGGCATGCGTCAATCTTAATCAGCTACCGACAAATTGCTGAATATTAATGTTATACTTTCATCATTCATCTGTATATTAATTCTTTGTTTTTTTTTTATATGAAAGATCTGGTAAGAGGTGTTATAAGTGCTGTCACTCACACACACACACACACACACACGCACGCACGCACGCACGCACGCACGCACGCACGCACGCACGCACGCACGCACACTTAAACTTTTAATACCCATTCTTTTTCCGCTAGGGGGTTAAAATAGTATTGCTTTCCTGCTTTTCCATTTTTCACACGGTCTTATGTTGATGATAAGTAGTCGCTAATTAATAAAATTCTTAGCTTGAGCTGACTTTCTGCAATACCAATTTAGAGAGGTCCAGTTTAACTGGATTTAAGTGACATTGAATAGAGCCGTCGAACTTCGTCCACTTGGTACTCTATACTCAGCTTGCTCTCTGCTCTTCATTAGCGTGAAGTTATGTAGGTATGTATACGTATGATGACTTGTATGTTTAAATGTTTCTCTACATTTCGGATTTCTAGTTGTTTGGCCAAATTACACTGAGTATCATAATGTCTCTAATTTCTAAACTACAAATTTAAAAAAAATACAAATCAAAAAACAAATTAAAAAACAAATCAAAAAACGAGTAAATTAAATCGGGCTTCATGTAAAAGAATCACATCCTATAACCTTCCTTCTTTAGGATATTAAGTAAGAACTTGCCAGCTAAATCTCTTAACGATCGGTTAAGTAGACAGACAGACAGTAAAATATTCTAAAAATGGTAAAAATGTGTTCTGCTGCCTCTTTCATGTCTGCCTGCATCTATTATTTTCAAATAACTATTTTAAATATATTAAATTTACAGGATTCACTCCTATACAGTTTTATTATAGTATAGATTACAGTACAGTACTTTTTAGATTATGTACCAAATACTTTGTTGCTATACCTAATTGTTATAAAAATTTTCTTTTGCTGACATATCTATCTACAATAATCTATCTCTCTCATTGGCCCTTGGGCTAGCATACACGCCTAAGTCCACATACTAACCGCGAGGATCGGATTTGATTCCCGACGGGTTTAGGCATTTGTGTATTCATTTTTATATTCTGAGATGTAAAGTAGTTTTTGTTTTTTTAATAGCTGATGTGTGGCTAGGTAAAACCCCGAGAACCTACTTCACCGGACTATTGATACTAGTACTATTTTTACCCCTTACTAATTTTTTAAGGAAAAGAGTTAAGGATATAACTCACTAGAAACTATTGCCAAGGTTGCTTTTTAAGAGGTCGCCTTTATGATCTGGCTGTCCGGTGTTGTACTTGACTTCATAAGATCTTTCATTGGTGGACACCAAACAGTTTTTTTAAAGTTTCTAATAAAAACAGTATTACCTGGGGTTGGATGCACGATTGGCGATAGGCTTACAACTTACACATTGTGCGATTTAATGTCTTCGGTTAGCAGTGGTTACCTTGGTTGTACCGTGTCTATTTCTTTGAGAATACGAGAGGGTTTTTTCTAACAGTTTTTAAGTTACCAAGCTTTGATAATTACCCTGTAGGGACGCTGTACTGTTGAAACTAAAATATACTTCTAGAATAGTAGTGGTAACTATGCAGTTACCATTCTAGAAGTAATTTTTACTTCTGTCAGTAAAATAAGCTGCTAATTAGTTTATTTTTTGTTACATAACAATTTTATCGATATTATTCCCTGTGTTGGTCCAGGCTTCTTCGCAGAATAGACCATATGCCTTCCTGCCAGGCAGCTCGTAAAAGGCAAGCATAGGCTTACCGTCACTAACCCCGTGACATCTGACTAGGTGGTAGATTTTCTCAACTCACCCGGATTGGTACCACCGCTTTACCTATTCCTGCCGCCATAACGTCATGACGTGTTCCGGTTTGGGGGGTAAGGTAGCAAGTAAACTTACTTTTGCTCAAGGCCCTTATATCCCGGCCCCAGGTTGGCAACGCACCATTACCACCTTTGGTGCCTCTAGGCGGCATAAATCCGTCTGATTGTTTGCCTTCCAATATCATAAAAAATAGCAAATAACACCCATTGGTGGGTAAAACAAAAACTTCACTTTCTTAGGCTAAAGTTTTATTTCTAACAGTTATTTAAATTACCAAGCTTTGTTGACTAATAAAGTCTATAGTCTGACTACGCATTATTTCCTATCCCTTTAAATTACGTACAACTGTTACTTAATCCATACAATGTGTCATTTGACCATATTTGTACCAATTACTCAACAACGTCGTGCTATAATTTATAATAGCGTATAGGTCTATTAAAGTTACGTAAAGGTAATATAGAAAAGCCAACTTCTGTAAAGTACAACGAAGTACGCCGAGGAATGCATTTCACTCTCGTTCACCCAAGTCTCAAGCTAGAGCGATTTGATACACAATATTTATACCGACTACTGGTCGCCCGTTGCTCGAAATTCGTCCATAACAAATTTTAATATCTTGTTGATAGGAACGCCATCTTCGTTTCTCAAAACCAACTACTTTGTTTCCAAACTTTTTAGTGTGCCACTTTTTATTGTTATCATCAATATATTTGTTTGTGTGTGTCAAATGCATGGTAGTGTGGGTCATGTTTTATTTATTGATTTGATGTACTTTATAAGCATTATTATTGATAAATATTAGCGTTCTGCGTCCAGATCCACACTTTTGGCATCACGTATTAATATATCTATATAGATTTCTTATAAAGGGATTAACACACGACACCGCGCACCGTTGCGGTAGAGGTTGAAGCGGATCTTAAGTTGCATTGGCCTCTTATAAATCCGTAGATACCTAACACACGAACTCCGTCTGACAGCGCTTTTACACGATGCTCAACCGCACCTATACGCGGAGAGGCGGTGCATAACACACGAGACACAGCATAACCAAGAGGGTCGTCGTAGGTGCAGATATTTTATATGATAACATGATTGTCTCATTCAGAGTTCGACTTCGAGAAAATGAAACATTACAATATCTTTTTATGTTTTTCTTTCTGCATCATAAAAGCTAGATCGTTTCTTCTACTTCTGTATCCATTTTTGCCAGTGAACTTGATCCAACTGGTCACAACCGCGTTAAGTCCAACCGCACGGCGGTGAGCGGTGCCGTGTGATAAATCCTAAAATTAACTCTAGTAAATTAATTATCTGGTGACAAGACCGTTGTTTATGAATACCAAAACTATCATATTGCAAACCAAAGGCAAAGTTGTTAAACTTATAAGTAAGTTTATCTGCTCCTTGTCCTCCAAGTTGGCTTATTACAAGCACTGACGCTAGTGTTAATGAAAGCAGAGATTAGTATATATATATATATTGTCTTTGATAAAAGTCAAGACAGTAAACTTATTCGCATATTAAAAGTTTACTTTTGACACAAAAACCCTTCCCGATATCAGTTAAGAAATATATCTTTCTTCTGGGTGATAGCAAATTAAAAATAAGCTACTCAGTAGCACCTTCACGTCCATATCCCCGAAGAGGTAATCAAAAGAACAACAAAGGCCCTCACGACTAGCCGAATACATTAAGTCCCACAATGTAATAGGTGGCAAGCCTATCGCCAACCGGGCACATATCCAGTCCCAGGCAACTTTTATTTTTATTAGATAAACATACACATTTTCTAATTTCTTGTTGCTCGACCCGGGGATCGAAGCCGGGACCTCAAGATGTCAAGTCCGACGCCGTACCGCTAAACCACAGAGTCGACATAAATAAGGACAGGACAAGACAGGACATAGGAAGAAACACAATTTCACATTAATATTATCATGGATACAAAAACAGTACAAATTATTTAAATAAGAAGCTTTAAAAACAGGAAACCTTATATTTACAAGGTTCTTTCATTATCTTGGACCATACTAATCTTGCAATTGCATCACAGCTGGTAGCTCGTAAGCCTATGAAAGTTGCATCATCGTTATTATGGAAAGAGTTGATGACTGACCCTGCCTCTGCACGATGTCATGTTTCAAATGTAGTTTTTCTGCCAGTAATGACTTCCTAAACATACTCATTATTATATATCATTAAGCTAGCTTCATATGTAATTTGTCAGCTTTTCAGTTTTTATATCTAATTTGCTTTATAAAGTTTCTTCTTTATTAGATGCTTATCTTCTATGCCCGCATTGCCCGCGTGGTTAATGGTCCCACAAAGACATTTTTCGGATAAAAACTCTCCTATGTGTTAATCCAAGTTACTTTTTAAGTGTTGGCCAAATTTCATGAAAATCGGTTCAGTAGTTTTTGCGTGAGTTCGTAGCAAACATTTAATAACAAGCAATCTTTAACTTCATTGCAAGCAATTAAAAAGCATGGGTTACGTTTTCTTTGGTTAGTTAATTTATCAGTCAGCAAGGCAATAATATTTATGAGGTAGCGTCCACAAATAAACGAAAGTATAATGAGTTTTTCAAGAGTTAGGTGATACTTATAGCCTATTGGGAAATAACTTCAAAACTGCTTACTTTGCATGACTTAACACTGACTCGACATTCTCGCCAAGTGGTACTTAAAAATCCACTTCAGGTTCCTGGCAAAATATTAAAAACAAATACAACAGAAATGTGTATACCAAAAATTTTATAACGAAAGAAACTGCTTAGATATTTAAAATTTGTAAATTAAACTCTTGTACACGCATAAACTTCATCAAAATCGGTAAGGAATTTCGGAGATTATTGCAAACCCTGAGTTTCATTCATCATAAACTTTACTAATAATGAACCTATAGAAGAGTGAATTATGTACATTAAAAATATTAAGATAATAGGCGCAGGCTATTAAAAAGTTGCAGCACTATACATTTTGAGCATTTTCAGAATTTTTGTCTTTCTGTCTACATCATACCGCGATTCACAGAAAAACTACTGAATCGATCATAACGAAGTTTGGTTGGTGTTGCTTTGAAACTAGGAAGGTTATAAGTTAGTTTTTAAGCCCGCTCACTAAAGAGTTTCCTGTGGTAGAGGGCTATAAGTCCAAACTTTAATTAGTTTATAATTAATTGATAAGTAGTCTGATTTTATAATTTTTATTCATTTATAGTATTTGCTACAGATATTGCCCCATATTTTTTTCAGTCATAAGTTCTATAGTTTATAAGTTACAGATATTCCGGAATGTAAAAAAATAAGTCGAACGTCTTACATATCATATTTACATATCTCCACGCTAAATGAAGCCCTACAGATAGCTAGAGAGCATCGAGTACCAAGCGACGGAAGGTTACCGGTTCGGCTAGTATATAATTTATCTTGTCGGAATATTAACCGCCTACAGTATGCAGGAAGCGAAAGTCAGATTTTTGTGTTCCCTTACAGCTTTTATACACTTCTTATTAATGTCTCTAAAGTTAGGTGAAGTGTCAAAGAATGACATGTCGATATTTTAATTGATTTTTGTAATTTAGCGTGAACAGCACAAAGGACAACGCACTCTTGTGACAGACACACACAAACACACACATTCACATTTCAATTCTCTTATAACATCCGCCTTTTTCCAAGGGGGTTGAAATACTCTACGGGTTTTGTACATCCAAACAGCGAAGTCCGCTTATTTTAGATTTCGCTACAATAATGGTTTATCATGAAATATAGCAAAGTAGGCAGAATCTACGATCATCCATTAGTTACGATTTGCGTTACTAACCGATTACCTTCGCTCCAGTTTTTGCGAAGATGAAATTGTGAATGAGAAATTGCGAACTATGTCTTGATATTTATCATTCAAGTTCATACTGAATTTTTTTTAAGTATCTTCACGCCCACGTCCCCGAAGACTTAGGCAGAGGTACAACCAGGGCACCCACGACTAGCCGAAGACGTTAAGTTCCACAATGTGATAGGTAATCCCACCAAAAACATGAGAGCCAAGTTCAATACAAAAATTATGCTTGGCTGTGAACTCCCCCGCAAAAAGAATGGAAATTTTAATGGTTGCCAAGTTCTATGCAAAATCCAAATAATTATTCATAGAAACAAAATAACATTATGATCAAGTAGGAAACTCTATTTCTTTGCTTTATTCGATACCTATAACAAATGCTGTTAGTTCAAAATAAGAGATCTAATAGTAGGTTAGATTTAACTTGGCCAGTTTTCATTACATCAGTTATTTCATAACAATATTCAACATAACATATATTATAAAAACTGGCCAAGTCAAATCTAATCTACTATTAGATCTCTCATTTTGAAATAACAGCATTTGTTATACTTGCCGCGTGTCTAGACATTTTTAACTACGAGTTAAGTGAGTTCTAATAGTAATTTCAGATACGTTTTTACAAAAAACGCGACTGTACAAAGTGTAAGTATAGCACAGTTATTATGCCACTCAATACACTTTATTAGTATCCTTATAATGAGGATTTTATAACCCCCTCGAAAAAGAATGGGTGTTATAAGTTTCACGTGTCTGTATGTGTGTGTGTGTGTGTGTGTGTGTGTGTGTGTGTGTGTGTGCTACATTCTGCGGCTACATTACGGATAAATGTATGGGGGCTATTGAACATTTTGAATTTTATATTTATAGTAGCCGACCCGGCGAACTTTGTCCCGCATGACATTAAGAGCTACTAACAGTTTGTATGTATTAATGCATTGTTTTCCCCAATTTCCCAACAATTTTTCCGTTTTTTCAGTTTATAAGTACGTTTTCCTGACATTCAGCAGCACATCAAAAAGTAATTAGCATAATTGATCCGTCCATACAGGCGTGATGTAATGGCCACGCGAAATGGGGATTCATTTTTATGTATATAGATTGGATACAAGATGTTGCCCGTCTGTATGTTTAAAAATATAGCTTTCATATCAGAACAAATAACAGGATAAAAAGTAGCATTTGCTACATTCTAGCATCCGAGAATATGCATCACAAAATGTGAAGCATTACATAGCTCCGTTGTGATGCAAAAGTAGGACAATTTATAACTTCTGGTGATCGCACATTGGTCGAATTTCGACCATAATAAATGTTTATATTTTGTTGATAAGAATGCTGTCTTCATTTCTCAAAACCAACTACTTTGTTTCCAAACTTTTTAGTGCGCCATCTGTGATCTTTTATCATTATTATCAATATATTTGTTTGTGTGTGTCAAATGCATGGTAGTGTGGGTAATATTTTATTTATTGATTTAATGTACTTTATAATCATTACTAGCGACCCCCCCCCGGCTTCGCACGGGTGCAATGCTGATATACTAAATACGCTACAGAAAAACTGTGAACGTTGTTTATAAAAAAACATAGCGGCCTGCTCCGGCTTTGCACGGGTTTAAAATATGTATATTATACATAAAAACCTTCCTCATGAGTTACTCTATCTATTAAAAAAAACCGCATCAAAATCCGTTGCGTAGTTTTAAAGATTTAAGCGTTCATAGGGACATACAACATGACACATGACAGAAAAAGCGACTTTGTTTTATACTATGTAGTGATAAATTATTGGTAGATTTGCTCTCTGGTCTGGTGTATCACAGAGCGATCACGCCAGCGCTGGAGTAGGTATCATTTTATCGTCTCGCTTAGCCTCAGGCCTGAAAGAGTATGGTCT
>NJDD01000762.1:579391-626048 GCA_002245505.1 Calephelis nemesis
GCAAAATCTGTGGTGTAACGCTCGCTGACCGCATTCGTAACAGTGAGATCCGAGAAAGAGTGGGATCGAAAGAAAGTGTTGGTGTTAAAATGCGAAAGGGCATGCTCCTTTGGTTCGGTCATGTGGAAAGAATGACAGATGAAAGATTGACAAAGCAGATAAGTATACAATGCGAATGTGAATGGATGTAGGTACCCTGGGAGACCAAGGTTGACATTCCACAATCAGATCACTCGGATATTATCCGAGGGTGGTGTCAAGAGTCTCCGAAACCGGCGTGTTTGTATGAAAAGGGTAATGAATGTGAAGGAAGCAAGACAGGTTTGTCAGGATCGTGAGGTTTGGCACTCGATACTCTCTGCCTACCCCGTAAGGGACTTGGCGTGAAGATATGTATGTATGTATGTATAATCATTATTATTGAAAAATATTAGCGTTTTGCACTTCTCCTACACATAAACTATAAGTGTGCCAAATTTTATGCTCCTGCGTCCGCTAAATTTTCGTAAAAAGGCGTCCAAAGTTTTGGCATTACGTATTTACATACTGAAAAAATACTTTGCCTTGATTGAATAACAAATATCCAAATATTCCATAATTAAATGAGGTTATTAGGTTGAACGTGCGGAATAAATTTGTAAAAGATTATACAATATCAAAATAATATTCACCACATATTAGGATCAATCTACAAAAAGCGTGTAAAATATTACACAACATTAAAATAATACGCATATGTGACAGATCATGTTTCGATTAAAATGAATACCAATCAATATGATTATACACAAAACACAATTGACGTCTGTGCGTACATTGCATAAATTCCCAGAAAAAATAGAGTGTATTAGAAACATACTAGCTTAAGCCCGCGTTTTCGCCCGTGTGACATATGTACAATATTTGGTAAATTTAAGCCGTTGCGTTCGTTGCTCTTATTTTAATCATATTTGAAGAAAAACTAGCAGACACATTTCCTGATGGTACGAAATTCACGCCACCTAGAGACACCACAGGTGGTAATGGTGCGTTGCCAACCTGAGGCCAGGATGTTAGGCCTTGAGCAAAAGTAAATTTACCAGCTAACTTACCCTGCAAACCGGAACACGTCATGACATTATGGCGGCAGGAATAGGTAAGGCCGTGGTACCAATCCGGGTGTGTCGCTGCGAAACTCTACCACCTAGTCAGATGTCACGGTGTTAGTGACGGTAAGCCTATCCTCGCCTTTTACAAGCTGCCTTGCAGGAAAGCAGATGATATATTCTGCAAAGGAGTCCGGACCAACACGGTAAAATATGTTACTGTGTTTATATGCAATAATTTTCATGCAAATCCGTTTAGAAGTTTGTTACGTGTAAGAGTAACACTAACACTAATATTAACTAGGTATAGGTAAGTGGATATAATCGAATAATGTGAAGTTTCTAAGCTCAAACCTTTTATTATTATTTTTCCAGTTATATGTTTACCATGCATTATGAGAAAACATTTGAACCACTATTTTGGCATGTGGAAGTAATGACCCCATCGCTATCGCCTGTTGTTAAAATACACTAGTGATCTATACTTTTAAATTACATGTTCTGACCGACTGATTCATCATCGCCGAGCAAAAACTGTTGGAGTTACTACCATGCAATTTGGTGGGTAGGTTCATTTTATTAAGTAGAGCGGCTAAGGGTGGAATTTCGAAAATTCTTCCCCAAATGGGTGAAATAGGGGGTGAAAGTTTGTTTTAAAGTCCTAATAATGGAGCTATAATCAGTAAAAATATTAACTGCTAAGCCAGCAAAACCGCGGGTACAAGCTAGTAGATTAAAAAAGTGTGCTGCAACTATTTTCTGATAAATATCATAGCTTTATAACACGGAACTCTTTTAATTATTCTGTCCTTTAAGGCCGCTATAACGTCACTGCTTGCTACTGTCACGTCGGTAGAGAGTAGAGTAGCAAGCAAACTTCCGCAAGAGACCATTACAATACATAAAATAAGTACATAAAAAAACTAGGTTTTTTAATATACTGTACTGTGTCTTCACGCCCATATCTCTATAGCGTGTTGACAGAGTCACAGCCAGGGCACCCACGAATAGCCGAAGACACTAAGTCAATAAAGTCCCGAGTAATTTTTTATAGAAAATTGGAAAATTTGAATTTCATTTTTGTTGCCCGACCTGGGAATCAAACCCGGGACTGCTTAAAGTCAAGTCCAACACTTGAACCGCTAGACCATAGAAGCGATGAAACACAGAGGTTTTTTAATATCATCATCATCATCATCAGCCGGAAGACAACCACTGCTGGACATAGGCCTCCCCAAAGACCACCAAAAGTCACGGTCACCAGCCGCTTGTAACCAGCGACTCCCCTCGACTTTGACCAGATCATCAGTCCACCGGGTAGGAGGTCGTCCAACACCATACCAAAAATAAATTTAAATTTAAATTAAAGCAATGTTTTTAACAATATTAGCAAACTTTAGCAGATATATCTCTGATCAAAGAAATAATATTATATTATTTAAGGAGTGAAGTCGTAAACATTAGCTAGTTTTGAGTTTATTTATTTCCGACCATTGAAAGGAAACGATCTCTATTAATTATTATAACTATTTTGAACTAGTAACACGACACACATTAGATTAGACCAAAACATTCTTATGTAATATAAACAACATTCAACATTGACTTATTTTTTTTATGATATACCTAAGATAACGCAGAAACACGTGGCTATTCTGATAGCAACCATGGCTTATTGACACCAAAGATTTATTAAGTGCGTTCTGTGACCGTGGTTTTAAGGTGTGATATGCAAGTCTACCGGCTACCCTACCCTCCAGACCGGAACATGACAGAGCTATTATAGCGGCAGGAATAGCAATAGAGGATAGCACAGGACCAAGGCAAACGCATTAAAACGTCTCCTTGTTTCGCTTCCATCAATAAACATCAAATAAAAAATAGTCCTTAACAAAACCAGGCAATCGTTTATAAGTTACTAGCGGCCTGCCCTGCCAATAAACGTATAAACCTTTCTCTTCAATCACTTTATCTATTAAAAAAAACGCATCAAAATCGTATAGGGACAGAGGATGCGACTTTGTACTATGTAGTGGTAATGCCACATTATAAGTTACGATGCCATAGAGCAGCGGTCGGCAACCCGTGGCCCGCAGGCCGCATGCGGCCCGCCGCCGCGCCAACGTTTTACTTGCGGTCCGTGAATGCCTGGAAAATAAGTTATAAATATCAAAATAAATTCATGAACATTCCACGCTAGACCATATATTATACGGCGTATAGTGTAGATTCAGCCTTAACAAAGCGCTTCTCTCTGCTCATTTTCATTTTTTCTATGGGTCATGGCATTTAAGTAGATATATTTAGCTTCTAGGCTTAATAATATAAGTGTGGCCCACCGTTCGTTTACTTTGCCGCCTTGTAGCCCTTCCCTACCAAAAGGTTGCCAACCGCTGCCATAGACTCACACAGATAATAAGTTAAACTTGTAACACCTTCTTTTTCTTTCTTTTTCTGTCGGGGGTTAAAAAAAAGTTTATTTAAAATCGCTTTATTTGATAGTTTTTTCAAATATTTCTTAAAACTGTTATTATAATAGCCCAAGATATTTTCTATACCGAAGTAACATGACATTTACCAATGTTTTATTACGACAGATAATGCCTACAAATTTGTATTCTGCGTACGACCTTTGGGCGAAAGCTTCTAGGACCATTGTTTGTTCAACCATAACTTCATTACGTAGAATTTATTAAATTTTCAACCAACTTAAAAAAGAGTTCTCTTCTTTTCTATGCATTAGGTATTTATGATTTTCGTATCTAGCTATTAATTGTGAATTTAAATAAATGTTACTTAATGTTGTTACTTACTTACTTAATGTTACTTAAAACTGGAAAAGTTACTCAAATTGAATCTAACCCCAAAGTGGGCAAACTATTTGCTTGTATTATAGGTGTTAGTCAACGATACTAATATATAATACTTGAATAAAAAAAAATACTTAAATAGATACCAGAATAAATTTAATAAACATCCAGACCCGGAATCGCAGATATCTAAATGCTCATTACACAAATGCCTGCCCCCGTTGGAAATCGAACACAAGCCTCACAGTTGATCGGTGTAGTTAGGCTTGTACGGTAGCCACTCGACCAACGAGGCGGTCAAACTTAATTTATATACTTTGTGCAGTGTTTAATGTAAAAATTCATTGCGTGTGTACATGGGTGTGATGACACCTTCGCCCTTTAGAATACGAAGTAGTTTAGACCATTATTTCAAATATCCACTGATACAGTCAGTTTGACTAGGTTCTTGCTATGACTTTCTTTGATTTTTATCATGGTCTTCCACTATCACCGCAATGCTCTAGCTGTTGTCTTTTTCCAGTTTGGGGAGCAGAGCATTAAGTAGTAGTAATACTTTTTCCCCTTATTGGTCCGGGCTCCTTTGTAGAATAGACCATCTGCCTTCCTGCTAGGCAGCTCATAAAAGGCAGGCATAGGCATACCGTCACTAACACCGTGACATCTGACTAGGTGGTAGAGTTTCGCAGCGACTCGCTTGGATTCGTGCCATCGCCTTACCTATTCCTGCCGCCACAATGTCAGTTCTAGCTATTGACGTGTTCCAGTTTGGAGGGTAAGGTAGCCAGTAAACTTACTTTTGCTCTAGGCCTAACATCCTGGCCTGTGCCAGTGTCTCTAGGCGGCGTGAATTTCTTAATGTAATAAAAAAAGGAATCTTACTTATTTAAAAGCTTAATAATTAATAATTATAATTAGTTGTTAAGTTGTAAACTTGTAACAAAATGTGGATTTAATTTTATTTACATATTTATTCAAAATTGCATTTCGTTGCGTGCACACTACGGATATAATGATATCTTCACCTACTGGAATAATCGAGTACTTTAGACTATTATTTCAAATAAATATGATAAATAGTCTGACTAGGATCATAATCAGGTCTTTCACTATATTGCCGTTTTCCAGTTAGGAGAGTACTTTATCTGATAATCTTACTTATTTAAGAGGCTTAAGTTTCGGATGACTCTAAACGCCGAGTAGTTCTTACTAAAAAAAAACCGTCTACTTTCGTGAAATATAAAATATACCATAATATAATTAAATTATTGATACGATCAAGTGTTTTATAAGAAAATGCTTTTTATCCTTGATGTGTCTCAGAATATAAATACAAATTGATAGAATGGGCGGGCGCAATTAATAACTCCAGCTCATCAAGTACCACCATAATTCAGTTAACGATGCCATAAAAACATAACGTTAGAAAAAGTTTTGTACATTCGTAAAAAAATCATTAATATGATGCTTGCTTAAACACGGTATAAACTACGTAATAGTACGTATACAAAATAACTCCACAAAGAAGACTAAACAATCGGTCCATTCGATAAAAAGTTACGATGCTATAGGACTGGCTGTTACATTATAGCATACACAGACACGTCAAAGTTACAAGTCTTCTTTTGCAGTTGGAGTTTAAAAACATGTTTGCCATGACTCATATTGGTAACTTAGCCAGTTTGCATAAATTTTAAAGAAAGAAAACATTTCAGCCCAGACTGGATTTAAACCTGTAATCTTGCATCTCAAGCTGACAATTTGAGACGAAAGGTTACAGGTTCAAATCCTGTCTGAGGTGCAATTTTTTCTTTCTTTAAAATTTATAGAAATTTAACCCAAGCACAGCGCAAGTGCTAAAACAAAAACAGTTTAGTCGGTTTGATTGATTCTAAAATATATTTTAAAAGAGTATCAGTAATCAATATGCAATCTTCATATTTTGTAGCTCGAGCCAACGCAAATCATGGGCATTTTTAGTCTGCCAATTTTTTATTATGTTTATTTACGTAACTTTTTTTTACAACAAACTTACAAATCTGTCGAATTTCATCGCAGTCAACTTTTTTATAATTTTTTTGATTTTGCCCTAGTAAAATTGCTAATACTCGATAATATAGGTTTCTTGGCGGTGGCCGACCGTTTTATAAGAGAATGTGTACAAAACCAAAGTATGTGGGTCAGCACTCAGCAATGACGACGATTTGATAAGGCATCTTCGCAGAAGCCCTGACAATCGACTGACTAATTGTTCTGATATAATCTCGAGTATGATGTGGGAGAGCTACTCAGTAGTTTTGGATGGTACATAGTTCTTATAAAAGCATGTAGTTGAATTTTAGATACCATGTGGATATATTAATTTAAATCTTACATCAGTACCACAAAACTTTACTTAAAATATATTACATTTTAATGTTGCAAGGGTTGATTGGCAAAGATCGTTTATTAGCCATAAGATTGCGTTTGTGTGATAACAATAATCAAATAAATTTTTACCCTGTGATAAAATTATTATTCTGTGCTTGTGCTAAAGTATTTTAATAGGGGCGATATGTTATAATTCATTAATTCATTCTCAGACATTTAGGTGGGGTAAGGTTGAGTTGTGCTTGTGCTAAGGTATTTTTAGGGGCAATATAAATTATTCATTCATTCTCAAACATTTACGTGAGGTAAGGTTGAATTGAGGTGGTTAGCTCACCATGTGTTGGTCCAGGTTAGCTATGTTGAATAGCCTGTCTGCCTCTCTACCAGGCAACTTTTTACAGGGAAACATAGGCGACATGGGTAATTACCAACAAGACCACTGGTGGTAGAGTGATGTACAGGAACTTGCTCGGATAGGGATCCACCGCCATCCAATTTCAGTCGGTATAATGACAGAGTCATTTTCCTGTCTTTATAGTAAGGTAGTCGGTAGACTTGCATAGGCCTAATACCCCAGCCACTTGACAACGACACACCTATTACATCAATGGTGTTTATGTGCCAAGGTTGTCTTACCGCCGAAGAGCCAGCTTGTTCACTGATCTCTAATATAATATTCTACTACAAATAATACTTTACTTGAGGCGTTTCTTATACTACAGAGTACAGTACTACTATTTAAATTATGTGCTCCGGCTAAAGCTAAAGCTCTTTGCTCTTTTTACACTTAATACTTTTATTTTTACCTATGACCTAATCTAAATTTAGGCGGAATGATTAAATATGTAAAAAAACTCTATACCGATTTCCGAAGCTTGACGAATATAGCCTAAGCGCATAATTTAAATAAAACTAGTGTACGACAATATTTGTAGTCTAGTTGTGACCACAACTTCGCGGCAGTATTAATTCATGTATGCACTTTTGATCCTAACTATACCTACATTTCTGCACTTTTGTTCCTAACTGTACATTAAAGCGCAATCTCCGTGTGAACTCAACCTTATAATAGATCAAACAACAAAAAGCAATGTCATTAGAGATGTACAAAGATGGATATAATTTTATTAGCTGTCAATTCTAATCTCAATGTTGCGTAAGTGAAGTTAACCGGTACCGGTATTGCGCGGTGAAAGTCGGTGATTACGGTTGATGTGATATTGATGAGGTTTATTTAACCGCATGTGCACAATTAGCTGCTTATATGAAGCCTAAGCTGCTACTGTTCTTCGTTTTTGTATGGTTATCAGTGGATTCATCCGCGTTCTAAAGTTGTGTATCCCTATGATACTAAATGAGATATTGCGATTTCAAGTAGCCTTTACACTTCTGCAAGCTTTCATCTATTCTTCTATTTTCTATTTCATTCTTTTCCCCCTTGTAGGTCCAGGCTCCTTTGCAGAACAAACCATCTACCTTCCAGTGCCAGGCAGCTCGTAAAAGGCGAGCACAGGCTAACCGTCACTAACACTGTGACATCTGAGTAGGTGGTAGAGCTTAGTAGCGACTTGCCCGGATTGGTATCCCTGCCGCCATAACATCAACGCTTACTGTTGTTGTGTTCCGGTTCTGAGGATAAGGTAGCCGGTAAATTTCCTTTTGCTGGAGGCTAACATCCCGGCCTAAGATTGGCAACGCAAAATTACCACCTTTAGTGTCTTTAGACGGCGTGAATTACTTACCATCAGGGAATCCGTCTGCTTGTTTGACTTCCAATATCGTAAAAAAACTAACTTTTGCTAGAGGCTAACGTCCCGGCCTCAGGTTAGCAACGCACTATTACCACTTTTGGTATCTTCTTTCTTACCATCAGGAAATACGTCTGCTTGCTTGCTTTCCAATGTTCTAAAAAAATCAAATTTTTTGCTAAAATTAATTGAAATCGGTGAAGCCGTTTTGGATAAACATACACACTTTCGTATTTATAACATTACCACGAATCGGAAATGTGGAAATGCACGGCGAGCAGTTGGCCGAATAATACACCGCTAAAAACATTCCACTGCCCGAAAGACGGACAGGCCAATTTAGATCTAACTGATATCGAATTATCAATTGATTGACAGATTGATAAATTGTTTTATTACAAATTATCATTCAATCGCTTCTAGGTTTATGTTGTTTGTTTTCTGCTAAAAACGAATTATCTTCATGTAATTTGTCCGAAGATTTATAGTTACATTTTTATTGTTTAAATGTAACTATTTATTTTTAAGGCTTTTAATTCTTAAGGCTTATATCCAATCCTGGGCAATGTTAATTATATTAGAATATTAAAGATATACGTTTTCTAATTTTTATTCGTTGCCCAACCCGGGACCTCAAGGAGTCAAGTACGACGCCGGACCGCTAGACCCCAGAGGCGATCAGACTTAATCTGAGTTTTAGCCACCCCATATTTGAAATATGGAACGAAACTATAAGTACTGATGCTGGTTTAGAATTTGTTACACAGCTTTAACACTGGGCTAAGTTTAACAATTGACAGTTTCTTATTTTATCGTCGGCCTTTGGTGGAATTCCACTCTGAATATAATTTAATAATATCACTTGTACTTTCCACAATATGTTTTTATAATATTCATTTACGATTCGTATAGTATTAGATTCGTTTTACAAGGATCATTAAGGCTATTAAAATTGTTATTATTATATTTATTACTAGCTGCGCCCCGCGGTTTCACCCGCGTAAGTCCCAATCCCGCGGGAACTCCGGGATAAAAAGTAGCCTATATGTTATTCTGGGTCTTCAGCTACCTACCAAATTTCATCGTAATCAGCTTTGTAGTTTTTGCGTGAAAGAGTAACAAACATCCATACATCCATACATACAAACTTTCGCATTTATAATATTAATAGGATTACAAACTTTATATTGTACTCAACAGACATTACAAAATATTTATACTTAAAAGTAAATAAAACAAAATACAAAAGTCGAGCTATCTCCCATAAAAAATAGATCCCATAAAATAATGCCAAGGTAGGCAGAGGCACAATGTGATAGGTGAATTTATTATTTTATAAAAAGCTTACAGGTGTCCCTTACAACAGTATCATACAACTAAAACTAGTTTCAGTTCTAGTAAAGCAGTTTAAGTTTTAGCCCTGATGAAGCTGTATCAGCGAAACCGGTAGGCTATTTACAAAATAATGAATTATAAGTGATACGTTAACAGTACAAGAGTTTTTGCATAGATATAAATTTTTGTTACTTTTTTAAAAGTTCAAATTGAATCTAACTCTAAAGTAAACAATTTATATGCTCGTGTTTTGGGTGTTAGTCAACGATACTAATATGTAGAAATACTTAAAAAATTCCAGAATAAATTAATTTAAACAGCCAGACCTGGAAATGCAGCCATCTAAATGTTTATTACACAAATGCCTGCTCTCATCAGGAATCGAACCCGATCCTCACGGTTGGTGGGTGTAGTTAGGCGTATGGGCTAGCCACAACAATGCTATTTTTTTATTTATGAGATAAGACAGCGAGCACCGCTTTGGTAATGGTATTAAGACAAAAGTATCTTCACGCCCATGTCCCCGAAGAGGTAGGCAGATGCACAACCAGGGCAGCCAAGACTAGCCGAATACACTAAGTCCCACAATGTGATAGGCGGCAAGCCTATCGCCAACCAGGCACATTTCCAATCCCGAGCAACATTTTTTTTATAAGAAAATTGGAAAAACCTAATTTTCTTTTTGTTGCCCGACCCGGGATTCGAACCCGGGACCTCATGCAGTCAAGTCCAGCAACTGAACCGCTAGACCACAGAGGCGATTAAGACAAATTTACCCCATTGGCCTTTGTGCCTCCCCCTTCAGGGATACGGTCGTGACGATATTATTGCTTAAAACATAAAATTATTTTTAAACAAAAAAGAAAACCGCCTTCAAAAACTCTCTAGAACTAAAAAGGATGAAATAATTTGTTATAGTATTGTGTGTACAAACTATATCCTACCCAAAAATATTTACAAGACCACAACAAAAGATATCGACGAAACTAACCTATGAATAAACACTTATTTTAATTACTTACCTACCTTAATTGATACTCTTCTAATACCTAGCTAATATTATACCTAATACCTACACAATTTCTTATTTTTTATGTAGCACTTGAAGTCGGTGCCTTCATTCATCCATGCCTTCAATTATTTTAGTTTCAAAATTACTCAAGAGGTGGCGCCACACGCAAAGTTAGATCGCGCTATCGTTGTGTTTAACTAAAAACTATATAAGGATAAAGCTTTAGACACATGCTTTCTGTCGGTCTGTTAGCTGCTTGGTCGTTCGTTGTTACTTATTATTGCGTTGATTTGATGTCACCTGAAATTTCTGTTTACTTAATATACCTAAGTATAGTAGTGTTTAGGATTTACCTTGTCGGGTTTCATTCATTTTTTTTTATAATTATTCTAATTGTAGGTTTAGTTGTAAAGATACATTAGGTTAGTTACCTACGTAGGTCGTACGTAATTGTTTGTGGTTGGATTGATTAGTATTTAGTTTTTAAGGCACCGACTTCAATTGCTACATAAAAAATAAGAAATTGTGTAGGTATTAGGTATAATATTAGCTAGGTATTAGAAGAGTATCAATTAAGGTAGGTAAGTAATTAAAATAAGTGTTTATTCATAGGTTAGTTTCGTCGATATCTTTTGTTGTGGTCTTGTAAATATTTTTGGGTAGGATATAGTTTGTACACACAATACTATAACAAATTATTTCATCCTTTTTAGTTCTAGAGAGTTTTTGAAGGCGGTTTTCTTTTTTGTTTAAAAATAATTTTATTTCTTGCTTTTTAGTTGTATAATTACGATATACTAATTAGGTTCGTGGATAAAGCAGGTTTAAGGTAAATAATGGGGAGGCCATCTGTACATGCATCACGCATGAGAAAGCGTCGAGCACAGGAGCCTAAAAGTATAAAAATGAGCGCCTGAGCCGCAATACAGACGCTGAGAACGGAATAAAACACAACGCCTTAGAGAGTCGTCCGAAGACCGTGAAAAACGGCTTAAGAATCGTAATTACGTACAAAGAAATTGTCCAAAGAACTGTAGAACAACGACAACATCGGTTGTCTCTTATAAAGACAGGCTATCGAATGAAACTTCTGAGCAGCGTCAAAATCGATTATCTCTTATTTACTACTGACTCCAAGCTGTTGACGAGACCCCACGATGAACGAGCCTTAGCAGAAATGCTACGTTTAAGAAATCTTATTTCCGTTAAAGAAGAAATCTAATACTCGTTCATCGTTGGGTATATTTATGTATGTTTAAGTTTTGACTCTGCTCAGAGAGAACACTACTTGGATTATACTACAATTTAAGCACTAGTAACATTTTTCAAAGTCAATAGAAACCCTAAGCTTGCCCATTTTTTTAATAGTTCCCTCGATTTCTCCAGAATCTCTTCATCAGATCCTGACTTCCTTGCCATGACACTACGCTTTCAAACAAAAAAGAATTATCCAAATCGGACAAGCCGTTTTCGAGTAATCGCTGAAAATGTTCATCATTAGGAATGCTCTTCATCATCAGCTCATTATCATAAGATGACGATTTTTATACGTAAAATCTCTCTAAATTGATAAAAAGTCAAGAAAGCTCTATGCTTCCATACATTTTTTCAGGAATGCCCTCGATTTCACCAGGATGCCATCATCAGATCCTGACTTCCTTACCATGAGACCACCCTTGAGGTACACCCTTCCAAATAAAAAAAGAACTGTCTAAATCAGACCAGCCGTTTTAGAGTAATCGCTGAAAATGTCCTTCAGTAGGGATGCTCTCCATCATCAGCTCATCATCATAAAATTACGATTTTCATAGGTAAAATCCCTCTCAATTAATAAAAAATTAAGAAAAACTCTGTGCTTCCATACATTTTTTCAGGAATGCCCTCGATTTCACCAGGATCCCATCATCAGATCCTGAGTTCCTTCCTATGGGACCACCTGTGGAGCTTACTCTTTCAAATAAAAAAAGAATTTTGCAAATTAGTCCAGCCGTTTAGAAATGATCGCTGAACATACATAAAAAAAAAAAAAAAATATCGCTACGAATTGATAACCTCCTCCTTTTTTTGAAGTCGGTTAAAAATTACGTACTTCGTGGCATTATCATCATAAAATGAACAGCTAGCTAGAGATAACCTTTTCCTGCAAGTTTTACGATGTATTGTAAATCTTGGTTTAAGAATGGTAATACAGAATAATCTCACGGATTTGGGCCAAGTAAAACAAAAGTTCTCAGTTAAATATACCGGAACTAATGTTGGTAAGGTTTGATAGTAGATATTACGTAAAACATTGACCGCGAAACCAAATTATTATTACGAAATTGTAATAACCAAAACGAATCATTGTTGGGTTATGTCAAGTTACATAAATATAATAATACTGAAAGGAAAAGGTAGCAATCTGTTGGAGATAAATTTACCGCCTATGTGGTCTAGCGGTCTGACGTCGGACTTGACTTCTTGAGGTCCCGAGTTCGTTCTCCGGTGCGGATAATATTCGAAAATGTATATTATCAATTTTTTTAATAAAACTAACGATGCTCGGCATTGGATATGTGCCCGGTCGGTGATAGGCTTGCTACCTATTAAATTGTGGGTCTAGTGTCTTCGGCTAGTCGTGTGTGCCCTGGTTGTGCCTCTGCCTACTTCGTTGATATGGGCGTAAAGATAATTTTTGTTACTTTTCTATAAATTATAAATATAAATTTAGGTACTTTTCTTTTGAGCTTTGACGATGGGAATCAAACGGTAGCTCAGTTGGCAAGTTTTGTTAGCGTTTGTTACGGAGATCGGTGACTTCATTCCAGTCTATGGTATATTTTTTTCAAGATTTTATAATTTATTCAGTCTTAATAAACACGAATTAGACGAACCTTGCGGCTGTTTGTGGTGGCTTTTTGAAATTTTTTAACTTTTCCCAAATTTTTAAAAATGTTTTAGAAAATGTTATCAGTTGGTTATAGGTTGATATTTGCCCTTGCTTATTTACACTTATACTAAAACTGTATTTACGGTAAAGACTATTAAACGAGAGTGTGTACTTTTTTTTAAATTTTCTTATGACTAATAACGTCGCCGGAATTAGGTAAGTGCTCGGTTGGCTATGGATTTGCCACCATCACACTGTTGGACTAATTAATTAATACCTTCGACTAATCTCCAGTTATCTACATATAATAAAACTGTAGAATAGGGTTATATTTAAAAGATAAAAGGTGCGGCCAACTAAAAAGGGGAAGCAGAACATATTTTTTAGGTTTTTAGTCTGTCTGTCTCTACCTTGACCGAGTGGCGTACCGAATTTACTGAACGTATCATAGCAAAATTTTGTAGGTGCTTTAAATCATATTCCTTTGGTAAAGGGTAAAAACCAAAATGTTATTTATTTAGGCTGTAGTTTATTAACGTATAGTCCGATTTTATAAGTTTTTTTTTATTTGCAGTATGTGATTTTTAAGTTTTGTAGTTTTACAAACATTTAGAGAAAAATTTTAAAGATCAAATGTTTCTTAAGTTTACGTATTTGGTCATGTTACAAATACATGCATATCTTCACGCCAAGTGTCCCTGCATTGCAGGCAGAGAGTGTCGAGTGCATAAAGTTTGCTAGGTCATCTATACATATAATAAATCTGTCGAGGGGTCAGTTCTGTAAATTGATAATATTGAAAAAATAAATAGCAGGGGGTGTTACTGACAAACCCAAATATGTGATTAAAAAAATTTTTGTCTGTCTGTCTGTATGTTCAGGCATCACGTGAAATGTAACGGTTCGATTTCAATGAAACTTTGAATAATTATACCTAATTATCCTGGTCATAAAATGGGATAATTTTTATCCTGAAAAAATACGTTATAAAAAATCTTAATTTCTCAGTTTTAGACCGACATCCGCGCAACGGAGTCGCGGGCGGAAGCTAGTCTAGTATATTATTAAATGCAATACTACTATGAATTATAATACTACAGTTTTGTATCCCAACTCCTGATTTTGGGAATTTTTACGTTTATATATCATTCTTTCGTTATCCAGCACTTTGCTGGTTTTGTTTTCAGGCTCTCAATTTTTGAGGTATGGATGGTATTCGATTACATTATATTAATATACATAAATTATATCACGCCTGAATGGATTGACTAATTTTGCTAATTCTGTTTTGTTGTGTTAGTTATTGTCTGGAGAAGGCTAAAAAAAACCGGGAAAATCAAAGGTGCTATAATCCGTACAAACTGTTGGTAGGAGTTTTTTGTTTAGCTATACAAAGTTCGTCGGTTCAGCTAGTTATTTTATAATAAAGTGTCTGTACTTGGGCCTGGGGTTGATTTGTCCCCTCTCCCACGGGATATCCTATGATAAGTGAGATAAAGGTAACCTGTGACCTTCAAGTGTCCTGTCCTTGGCGTGTCATAAAAAACTTTCGTTTCAAATTTCATCATAATCGGCTCAGTTAATATGGCGTGATACGAAACACATACAAACAAACGTTCTGAAAATTCCATTCAGCCCATTCCATTCCCTTCCATTCAGTAGCTTCTACCGTTTTACAAATTAATTTAGTTATAAATAACAATAAATATTCATATATTCATAGAACACATTTTTAATATTTCTTATCTTGATATATTTATGATATATACCGAAATAAGCTGGTAATTGCATCTTATTTAAATATCTATACTTACATGAATACATGCATAAAAATAAATAAAATTGGAGTGTCTGTAATGACCGCTTCGGGTTTGATTCCCGACGGGGGCATGCATTTGTGTGATGCACATTTAGATGTCTGCATTTCCGGGTCTGAGTGTTTATTAAATTTATGCTGGTATCTATTTAAGTATTTCTATGTATTATAATCGTTGACTAACACCCATAACACAAACATATAATTTGCTTACTTTGGGATTAGATTCAATTTGTGTAACTTGTCCAGAGACATTTATTATTGTTATTATTATTATTATTATTATTAAATGTCTATATTACATTACCATGGCTAAAGTGTTAGCTTTTTACAACAGTCGCAGGAATGTATATAACCAAAATAACATTTTTCCAGTGTTTGTTTGTCTGTCTGGTTTTTGGTAACTAATCTCTGAATGCTAAAATTGATATTGACGGAGCTTTCTCTGGCACGTAGCTGATGTAATAAAGAGTAACTTTAGGGATCTTAACGCCCAAATCCCCGAAGTAGTAGGTAAAGGCACAAACAACTAACAGAAACACTAAGTCCCACAAAGTGATAAGTGGCATGTCTATCACCAACCGAGCACATAATATCTAATTCCAGACAGATTTACTTTTATTCGAAAATTAAAAATACACAATTTTCAATATTTTTTTTGTTGTTCGATTCGGGGATCGAACCTAGGACCTCTAGAAGTCAAGTCCGACTAATTAAACTCAATAGTAATTTAGGCTTGTTTTATTTATAAAAAAGATAATTAACTAAGTAATTGTCCTGTTTAATGGAAAAAGGGAAACTAATAAACTTGAAGACGTGGATTTAGTAATGTTTAAGGCAAACGCGGAGGTTTTCTCATACTATCAATATGTTTATTAGAGATAATTTTGACTTCGAGCGGTAAACATTTTTTGAAATTAGTCTAGTAGTATCGGAGTCTATTCAATACAAACAAACAAAAAATTAAACCTTTCTTGACCGCCTCGTTGGTCGAGTAGCTAGCGTCCACGCCTATCTACACAGATCAAACGCGAGGCTTGGGCTCGGGTTCGATTCCCGACGGGGGCAGGCATTTGTGGGATGAACATTTAGGTGTCTGCATTTCCGGGTCTGGGTGTTTATTAAATTTATTCTGGTATCTATTTAAGTATTGCTATGTAATAGCATCGTTGACTAACATCCATAACACAAGCATATAATTTGCTTACTTTGGGGTTAGATTTAATTTGTGTAACTTGTCCAGGGATATTTATTTATTTATTTATTATTATTGTTAGAAAATACATAACTTTCAATTTGTTGTTCGACCTGGGGATAGAACCTGGGACCTCTAGAAGTCAAGTTTGCCTAATTATACTTAGTAGTAATTTAGGCTTATTTATTTTATAAAAAAAATAATTAACTAAATAATTGTCCTGTTTAATGGATTTAGTGGAGCTGATAAACTTGAAGACGTGAATTTAGTAATGTCTAAGGCAGAAGCGAGATTTTCTCATACTATCAATATGTTTATCAGAGATAATGTTGACTTCGAATGGTTAAAGATTTTTTAAATTAGTCTAGTACTCTCAGAGCCTATTCAAAACAAACAAACAAACAAGTCTTTCCTCCTTATTATTAGTCAAGACGGTGTAGATGACATACCAACAGCAGCGCTACCTACGAAGTCAAATTGTATTTTTAAATTACCCTGGAACCCACATATAAATAAATTAATAACCCACATATTGGAAATACTCACATAAAATTCAAACCAATCGGTTTAGCCGTTTAGAAGATAATTACGGAAACATACATACTTTTTTTTTATATTGTGTAATATTTTTTTTCTCTATCAGTAATGGTTTCCGCAGCGCACGCGATGCAAGACATTTTATATCTCACGTTTTGCACCTTATGTTACATTATTGAAGTTTTAGTAGGAATCAATTTTGTCGAGTAATAAAATATACCTAGCCTTTGTTCATTAGGGATAATGCCATCTTTTAATGGTAGAAATGTTTCCCAGATCTGTAAAGTAGTTTCAGAGCCTATTCAATACAAACAAACAAATAAGCAAAAAATCAAATCTTTCTTCTATATTTTTAGCACAGATTAATAAGAAGTAGCTCAAGCCAATTAAGCCCAAAATTCTCTTGACCAAAATCATGGAGCTTAACCAAAAATTTCCCATGAAGTATGGCGTATCCGGCTGATTACGTAACAACGTTTTTGTCCCAAAGAAAGCAGTTGCGGCACACCGATGTAATCAACATAACAAACAAAAAACCTCGAAAATAACATTTTTTTACCTTTTTCTCGGCGCCTTATGATTTCACCGATAACATTGTTGCTCGATCTAATTTCGAGGTTTAAGTTTAATTAATGTCTAAATTAAGATGATATCGCCTTGGTTGTTGAATAGTTGGCTTGGATATTTAACACTGATCAGAGCTCGATTCCCGACATTTGCATTTATGAAAATGACATTGTTTTTTTGTTAAACTTTAATAGCTTTGAACATGCTTAATGTGATTAACATTGTATTTATTTTTAAACATAAATAACTTTATGAGTTTGAAACTTTCAATGCTAATCAATGAATTTTAAGGGCTATTTGTTTTAACTAAAATAGTTAAACAATCGTTGAACAAATGTTTTACTAAACACTGTCTAAAATGGATTTTTATCCAATAACGCGTTGCGTCATACGTCACAATGTCATCTACATATATAGATTTTTATTGGTCGGATGTCAATACAGTCAGTGTTTAGTTAAACAGGAGCCTATTTTTGTGATAAGTACTGCCTTTTCGCAAAAATATGTTTATAAGAATTTCTATATTAATTAATAAATGATAGTCTCTTAGTTTTCGTTGTCAATCTGAAGCTGGGATGTACGCAGCTGGAAGCGAATTTTACTAGCTTTGTGTAGAGTGTAGACGGAAGGCTCTCCATACAAGAACACGATAGTGACGAGTCCTGATGTTAGGGTAGTAAGATTAGTATTCTTACTGCTATCACGTCATGTCAGTGCATCGGAAGTACTAATCCGGCTAGCAAATGTAGACATTCTGTAGCCTTTCATTCATTTTACTAACGGGTGTTTAAGTAATCAAATAGCCAGGATAACTGTTAGTTTCTATACTTCTTATCGTCGGTGCTTGGTGGAATTCCGTTTTTGATACAATTTATTTACAAACACTTGTACTTTCCACAATATATTTTTATTTTTTATTTTTATAGGTTAGCCAACCGGTTTCGCTTATATAGCCCTGATGATGCTTGTATTCTTATCCAATCCTGGGCAACGTTGTTTTTAGTGATAAATAGCAAAAACACCTTTTAAGTTGAACCTGAAATCAAACCCGGGAATTCATGTAATTAAAGCTAACACCTGATGGCTAGACCATGGTAAACTATTTCCTATAAAAAGTTACTCATACATGAATTTCCAGAAAGAACTAATTGAAAAGACTGCAATAACAAAAGCTGACAGGGGAATGATTAATCTCGAACGGCTAATGGTTTTAGATGACAAAGGACTGATTTCACCGCTGACACATTTCTCTTTGACGGTATTACCATTGACATTTAACAATTCATTTTCATAGATAACTGAATTAAAAAAAGCGCTTAGCACTCTATAGTTTTTGCTTAATTTCGTACATACGAGATTGCAGTTTTCGGACTACATGTTTGTATGTTTTCTGTACATATTTCTATTGGGCCCTCTATAGCTTAGCACGCTTAGGGTCACAAATAAAACATTATCTACACTACCATGCATTAGACACACACAAACAAATATATTGATTATCATCAATGATTAAAGATCACAGATGGCGCACTAAAAAGTTTGGAAACAAAGTAGTTGGTCTTAAGAAATGAAGATGCCGTTCCTATCAACAAGATATTAAAATTTATTATGGTCTAATTTCGACCAATGGGAGAACACTAAAAGAAATAAATGTATAAAATTATAATATAAAAGTGCGAAACAAAAGAAGACAACCACTAACTAATGTAAAATAACTATTAAAGCATTTACTTAACGTTAACCTTATGAAATTATATTATAATACAAAAACTAAGGCTCATTACATGGCACCTTCGTGTTATGTCGCAGGATGGTGTAATAGTGATTGACATGAATTATTCATACCATTACCTAATTAACACATAAGAAACTCAGTAAACGTAGAACTTGAGTACTTCCTAAGTTACTAAGTAACTTCTAGGTGTGTTACTTAAATATAGTAACAAACCTAGAACTTAAATTTAAGCTGAGTTACAAACTTTTGTTTAAGTTGCAATGTATTAAATTTTTCAAGTTTACGTAATTGAGTTAATAATGATGAAGATGAAAGATAGCTATAGGAACTCAGAAATACCCAACTTAATCCCATCTTATTTTGATGAATATTAGATCCCTTAAACGCAGTACTATTAGTTTTAAAGTAAATATATGAGCTTTTATAAAGCTACTAGCTTTTATCCGCGGCTACAATCGCGTTTAAGTCATTAAAAAAGTTTCATATGTTATTATTAATAACACCAAGATATGTGAACAAAGTTTCATGATAATTGGCTTAGTAATTTTTACATGAAAATGTAACAAACTTACATTGACTTTTAAATTATTAGTAGGTATAAAAGCCATGGCAGAATAATACCATTTTTTTGGAGTAAGGCTGTGAATGTGTGCACACCGCTTAATGATAAGTAATAACCGTGGCCTATAGACACCATAGATGTTATAGGAGCGCCACTTTCCTGTGGCCAGGATGTTAGGCCTAAACGGGCTTTCCTACCCTCTGAACCGGATTACTATATTACCAAACACTTTCATTAAGACAGAAGAAGTTATTGCTACACCACTACACTCATTACACACTGCACTCTATCACCAGTGGTTTTGTAGATAGTATATCTATTTAACGTGTGCCTCTTACAAGCTACCAGAAAGGAAAGAAAGATTTAACATATGGAACCGAGACCAACACGGGGAGAAGGGATTACGCAAATAATGCTTGTCTCTTTCACACGCAAAAAAAACATTTGCGCCTTTAGTAAACGGGCTAAAAGTAGGGTCACTTTTAGCCCGTTTACTAAAGGCGCAAATACGCCGAATCGTCCTCACTAATATCTAAAACTAGACCTTTTGCGAACGTATAATTAACAGTAACTTTTTATGTGTACTAATATTTCACAAAACTATTCATTGAAGTGAACGTCAATAAGTGTATTTATGTTAAAGTTTATAATTTTTTCTATAGAGCCAAATTTATTTATTCGTGGTTTGGTGTCCATACTTACTTACAGATTTTTTTAAATTAACAACAACATATCAAAAGTTATCATTAAATGTTTTCAAAGGTATAGTTTTTGATATTCGTGAAGATGATTTGGAGAAGAGAAGAAAATTTAGGATACATAGCTCCTAAAGGGAAGATTAAAATATCTTTAAAATGTAGTCGAAGCCCACAGTTAATAACAAATAAATATTCCTGGCCAAATTACAAATGATCTTACCTTAGTAAGTAATTTATATGATTGTATTATGCGTGCTAGTCAACTATACTAAAACATAGAAATACTTATATACCAGTATATATTTAATAAACACCCAACACCGGAAATATAAATATCGATGCCACACAAAGTACCCGTCGGGAATCGAACCTAAGCCTCGTGTTTGGCCAGCGGAGCAAGGCGTGTACGATAACCTCTTGAACAATAAGACAGTCAAATAATATCGAGTAAAACGACATTTGTCTCAAGTTCATAGTTATACAAGCCCAGTGGTTTGCACTGCAAATATAAGTGTAAATATAAGTGCGAAAGTGAAATCGATGATATCGGTTATTCATAACAACTAATGTAACTAACTATTTACGTAATGTTACTAGCAAATACTATTGATTATTGTGTGGGGATGTAATGACCCTATCGTCTTGTATTTGGTGCTGATACAATCCAATAATATAATCAGTCAGACTAGGTGGTAGAGTAAAGATAGACTGCTTCAATAATTATTTACCTACATTTATACCATAGCCTTATCTAATCCTGGGATCTCAGCGCCAGTGATCGTTATTGTGGTGTTACTTACTAAACTGCAGTTTTAGCACACGTTCTTAAATATCCGGCAATAAGATAGCAACTCACCATATGTAAATGTATATACGGCAAATATACTCCAAAATGTATTTATTTTACAATTTTTATTTATATATGTTTGTTCCGGTCGGTTTCGGTAGACGGGACTTTCAATGGCAGATAGTAGATGTAACAAGGAGTATGTTAGTCTATTTTAGGAAATCTCTAATTCAACTAATTTTTTTGTTAAAATTTACACCAACAAAGTCACGGGTACAGCTAGTTTTAAATAAACCAGGCCTTCAGCATCGGAAAACCTATCTCATCGAGTACAAATGCATGTGCATCCATGTACAAATCCACATGCATGTGAATGTACGGCATATATGTATAACTAAATATCGCCTCTGTGGTCTAGCGGTCCAGCGTCGGAATTGACTTCTTGAGGTCCCTGATTGAATCCCCGGGTCGGGCAGCAAAAAAATGTAAAACTTGTATTTTCAATTTTCTAATAAAGTTAAACTTTGTCCGATTGTCAATAACGTTGCCACCTATCGTATTGTGGGTCATAGTGTCTTCGGTTAGTCTTGGATACCCTAGTTGTGCCTCAGGCTACTTCTTCGGTTAAATAGGCGTGAAGGTACTTTTTTAATTAAATATATATTTTTGCTATTTCTGTTTGTCTGTCTATTTGTTCCGGCTTATTTCTGAAACCGCTGGACCGGCATTGATGGCACTTTCACTGGTATGTAGCTAATCAATGTAATAAAGAGTAACTTAGGCTACTTATATTTTTTACAAATTTTCTAAATTAACTAAATAACTTATTCATTAAATTTTACTCGGATGAAGTTGCGGGTATGGTTGGTTCAAAGGTACCACCGCCTTACCTACTCATGCCCTCATAACGTCAGCGCTCGCCGTTGTCATGTTCCGGTTCGGAGGGTAAGGTAGCCGATAAATTTCCTTTTGCTCGAGGCTAACATCCCGTCCTAAGGTTGGCAACGCACTATTACCAGCTTTGGTGTCTCTAGTACATTTCTTACCATTAGGAAATCCGTCTGCTTATTTGCTTTCCATTATCATAAAAAAATCATATACCAACTCAAAATAAAACTCAAAGTAAAATCGAAGATATACCGAAGACGGATATAAACATTCAACAGGTGTACCGTCACTTCCTCTGGGGTTGCCATACGTTGCGTGTAGTAATGTTCCGCATTGAAAAGTATTATGCACAATTTGTCCCGCAAAAACCGTGTTACCAGTTACGACATTCAATGGACATCGCGTGCTTCGATTTCCTGATGAAAGACCGTTTAAAGTTTTTTTCTTTACATGCTATACTTAAGCATGTTTCAAGATACTTATTGTTGGTTCACTTATTGAATACACGGGTCTCCATAATAAAAAAAAGTAACTTCACGTCCATGTCCCCAAAGGACAAGGCAGAGGTACAACCAGGGCACCCATGACTAAAGACACTAAGTCCTTTAATGTGAAACATCCAGGTCTATGGTTGACAACGCAACGCTTTTGGTGCCTTTGTTGCCTTTAGGCAGCATGAATTTCTTACCATCGAGAGCTCCGCCTGTTTGTTTGCCTTCCAATATCATAAAGAAAAAAAATACACAACTATACAAATAGTTTGTAGGAAACGTCAGCCTATTTGTCAGTATTTCGATACTATATCTAGAAATTATAGTAACGAACTTTCAGCTATAGTTACGAAATGACTGACAAACAAGCCAATACTTCCTATAAGCTGTTCAGTAAAAAAAACAATTGTTCTATATTCAACTGTATTTTTTGACTAAGACAAACATGAAATCTAAAAATTAAAAATGTTTACTTTGATATTTTCAGAATGTGGTGTACCATTAAGAAGACACAATAGACAGCCAAGAGAAGGATCAGCAGGTCAGCTGAGGATAATCAAGGGAAGAGAGTCCAAAAGAGGAGCCTGGCCTTGGCAGGTAGGGTGTAACTTATAAAACAATCCTCATACCTTAAAACGAAATAAACAGAGGCCTAAAATTGGGCTACGTAATGCATCCATGAGGACGTTAGGTCCTATTTGAATCACAAACACCTGTTTAAGACAATAGACTAAATAGATAAACAAACTAAACCATACAAATATTTTGCTTCAAACTCAATATCTATATTTATTCACATAGATCTATAAATGACGAGTGACTCGTTTGTCGTCATTTGTACGTTACTGTCGATTTCATGTGGATGCCACGGTGTCGAGGCGAAACGTACGTCGAGTGCGATTTGGTGTTCTCTGAGTTCTTTGACAAAGTTGGCGAAGGACGTGACAAGTGGTTTTGTTTCCCGTGTTCGGACTCTATTTGTGATCTGGTCGCGGTGGTGGGAGGTGGGAACTTTATTTAGGGTTGTCACATGTAAAGAACGTGATATTGTTTCACGAGTTCTTCCTATAATCTTGTTCTGGTCGCGGAGGTGGGCGATGGGAACGTCAGTTATGCTTGTCACATTCTGTGTCGTCTGAAGGATTATTTGCCACAACAGTTACACTGCTTACGCGGAATTAGCAAAATAAAGGCTCATTCTACATCTGTTATAATGGGTGTCCGCAAAGTAACGCCTGATTCAATAAAATATCCCCAGAGAAGAATGCCATAAGACATAAGGCTGTAAAAATATCTAAAATATACAATTCTAGCGGTGTCGACATCTGTTAAATGTCTATTTTTTAAATGTCTATTTTTTTTAACAGCGGAAGCTGCTAAACTCAATATCAATAACTCAAGCTTTGCAATGTCCCCATTGTAACTTTTTACACACAGTGACTAAGTTTTCATTAAAAATTCCTGAACTAGGAAATCTATATATAAATACGTGAAGTCAAAACTTTGAACCCCTTTTTTACGAAAATTGCGAAAAAGCAGGAGCATAAAATTTGGCACTCTCATAGTTTATGTATAGGAGAAGTGCAGAACTCAAGTACAGAAATCAATAAATAAATCATTATCCACACTACCATGCACTTGAAACACACAAACAAATATATTAATGATAACGATAAAAGATCACAGATGCGCACTAAAAAGTTTGGAAACAAAGTAGTTGATCTTGAGAAATGAAGATGGCGTTCTTATCAACAAGATATTAAAATTTATTATGGTCGAATTTCGACCAACGGGCGACCACTAGATATAATATTAAAACTAAGATATGTTTGTACAATCATTTTCGCTTCAACTTATTAGCGTTAACTGTGTTGTTGGTATTTTAAACTTATTTATCCGGTCATCTTTTTGTCTAATGTTTGTGTTCTAATATTTTAGGTGTCTCTTCAGCTTCTGCATCCAAGTTATGGGCTGATAGGACACTGGTGTGGTGGGGTCCTGATACATCCTCAATGGCTGCTCACCACTGCTCACTGTATTCATAAGTATTCAAATTCATTTACTATAAAACGGCAAAGTGTCAGTGATAATATTTTTCCTATTTCTATGTCTTATGTACTCGTCTTTTGCTTTTATTTTATATTCACTAGCTGCAGCGTACTACTACTTCCCGCGTGGTTAATGGTCCCACAAGTTTTTTTTTTCGGGATGAGATCTATCCAATGTTTTAATACAAGTTAATTTGTGCCAAATTTCATGAAAATTAGTTAAGCAGTTTTTGCTTGAAGAAGTAATAAATAAACAAACAAACATAGAATAGTACTATTTAAATTATGCGCTTTGGCTATATTCATCAAGCTTCAGAAACCCGAATGTATTTTAAAATTCATGGGACTATGCCATTGTGTTGAGTTTTATATAACTTGATATAGTTCATTTGAGTCGAAATGATTTCGTGAAAATATTCGTAGCATGCTTCTAAGCAACATTTTGCAAAATATTCGGTGTCATAAACATTATTTTATTTTAGTGAGCTGTTCAATTTACCAATTCCTGCGTTATGGACTGCGGTTCTTGGGGAATGGGACAGAGCAGAGCAACGTGGAGCTTACGTTCCTATAGAAAAAATTATACTGCATCATCGATTCCATAATTACCAACATGACATTGGTTAGTATTTTAATATTTTGATGTACTTGGACGGATCATGTTTGTTCATAACAAATTTAAAAAATATAGTCATTAATAAAAATTAAAGTATTTGTAATCAATACACTCATAAATTCTAAAAAAAATTGTTTTTGAAAACCCGAATTAAAGACAACTGTGTTCATAACTCAAATACTCTAAAATGCTTAGAAACCAAACTTACTTACTTCCTGTCGATAGACACCAATAATACAATTGACTAAGTGGTCAAATTTACCAATGCCGGTATGTTCCATTCTTACAAATGTACTCAATGTATAATTGTAACAAAATTTGTTTATTGACACAAACTATCAATGTTAATTTAGTTAAGTTAAAAATATCTTCACGCCCATTTCTCCGAAGAATTATGTAGACAGAGGCATAACTAACCCACAACTTGCCTGAGACACTATGTAGGTTGGAATAAAACCATTTAATGGAGTGTATATAATTTTATTGGACGCTAGTTGTTGGATCGAGCTGGTGGAAAAATCAATGAAGTTATTGTAAGCCTGTGTAGTCTTGGTCCGTAGAAATGTATAAGATGTCGCTACTGCGTTGGTCGAACTATTGACGAAGTCTTTTATTGCTCTGACGTTTGGCCGCTTGCATCTTTAGAAGGTCCACTATTGGTAGGCATATAACGACCCAACACATACTAAAGCTGGAAATATATTATCAGCCGCAACTTACGGACGCGGCATACAGCCGCGGCTTACGGACGTGGCTTTCAGTCGCGGCTTACGGACGCGGATTACAGATAACAGCTGCGACTGATAAGAATGCACATTCGGTCCGCTGACGCGCACGGCTGACATAAACATCCAACGAGTCAGATATCCTTCAGACGTCCGAACGGTTAAGGTTGCGTCCACGAATTAAGTCCGATAATTTTGCAAGGTTAAATGTACATTCATTATCTAGATACCCTGTAAGTTGCGACTGTCAACCGCGTCCGCCAGCTTCGTCCGATAGTTTGCCTTTAGCATAAGTCCCACAATGTGATAGGTGGCAAGCGTATCGCATACTGGCCACATATCCGGGCAACGTTATTTTTGTTAGAAAATTGAAAATATATATTTATGATATTTATTATTTCTATTTTTGTTGCCCGACACGCTATTTTTTTTAAAAAATAACCCGTACCAATAATTTTCATTTTCATTACAGCTCTCATGAAAATGACTAAACCTGCTGATATCAACCCAGGAAGTAGAATTCGTGCCATCTGCCTCCCACCATACGAAGCTATATTAAACGATTATAGTGAGAAAACAACACTAAATTCCAAACCAGAACCTGAAGTAAAAAGAAAACAAAAACCATCCAAACCAAATCCAGAAATTGCGAATAAATATTTAGAAAAACTTAACAATCTCACTAAAACATATCCAGGATTGAAGAAACACAAAAACACAAGATACAATGTACGAGTAGATGACACAATAAGACACGAAGAAAGAAAAAATGATGAAACTGATGAAATGAATGAAAAGGATATCTCATATGATAGTGCGTCTTTAGATAGTGTTGTAAAATTAATAAAAACCAAAGTTTCTACTGATAAAGAATATTTAGAAGAGATGAATAACAAAAATATTGACGTAAATGAGAAAAAGAGTAGAGGCAAGTCACATGACAGTATTATTAACCTTTTAAAGGATAAAATTAGAGGAAGAAATGATAGGAAATTGATGTTTGGAGAGGAAATAGATCCGTTCATAGACAACAATGGAATTGACTTCAAAGATGAATGTTACACGACTGGTTGGGGTAGAGAGCAGACCAATGGGACTCTAACAGATGTGTTACTAGAAGCAGAAGTGCCAATATTACCATTGAAATTATGCAGAGAGAGGTATACTTTAACGTTACCATTGAATGAAGGACATTTATGTGCTGGAAGTACTGATGGAAGTACAGGTGCTTGTGTGGTAAGTCTGTTTATTTTTTACAGTTGCTAGGTTCAGTGATACATGAAATACACATATGCCAAAAAACAGAAGGTAGTAACGAATATATACTGAAGTAAAATTCAGATTATTTTTTTCGTATGTGTTAAATTGTTACCAGTGTTTGACCTTCGTAGTGTTTGTCAGTGTCAGTATATAATATACAGATCATCAATACGAGTAAAAATTTCATGTTCCAGTATTTGTTACCATATTTCTCAGAAACAGCTGAACCGGTTTTGCTGAAATTTTATACGCACACGCAGTGTATGAACAAGTTGTTATCTAGAAGGGTGGCCCATCCCAATTTATATTTTATTTTTCGGACAGATTTATTTTATAATGTGGCATTAATTAAAAATACATACAACCGTAAATTTCATTACCCATTTCAGTATTTATTTGTATTGCCTAGCACCTACAATACATTACAAAATTTGCAACATAATTTTAATTTAAATAAGTTCAATTTGGTTTTTTATGACATAATTTAAATTTATAAAATTATTTGAAATACGTGAGCTGTTTAAATAAATAAAAATAACCGCACCAATAATTAAACAGAGTTTAAATTATCAAATCAATCTGCTAAAGTTTTGGTAAAGTTTGAATGAATGAATGAATGAGGCTTGTAATATGTTGTACAAACGAATTACAATAAATTTAAAATTTGATAGGTATTCTCATTTATGAAATCAAAACTTACTCTGTTGGTACCTACTGTTTTGTAAATGTAAAATGGAAAGCAACTGTTACATTACAATTTTAAACTTTTTCAATTTAAAACACTTTCAGGGAGACAGTGGAGGGCCACTTCAGTGTCGGTCTCGAGGTCGGTGGGAGTTACGAGGACTGACATCGTTCGGGTCCGGCTGCGCACGGAGGGGAGTCCCCGACGTCTACACCAATGTAGCACATTACGTCTCATGGATATACGGACATATTTTTACCAGTTAAGAACACTTTCGATGATTAGGAATTAAAATCAAATACAAGTTTTTGAACTTTGCAGAGCAAGTATTTTCGTGCTTTTGTAAGATTGATTACAATTGCATTTATTTTTAAACACTTTATAATATATCTATTAGGATTTGTCTAAATTTTAAAAACAAATTTTAATGAGAGACATTATGATTCATCTCCTGCAGAAAAGGTAAGTTTTTGATCAACAGTAGAGGAGCATCAAACTCAGATTTTATTACAATATACTTGAGTGTTAAGTGGAGAACCCTATCAATTAATGCTATATTTGTATGGATAGCTATTTTTGTATGAGTAGAGTAACCTGCAAATAGGTTTGCAATACCTACCTGCCAAGAGAATGAAGCATTTTTAAATGGTATCCACGAACAAAAAAAAGTCGATATTAAAATTATTGAACAAAGATTTGAGGAAAGTAATATTGCTGGAAAATTATATAATAATATTGCTGGAAAGTAATATTCCCTACAAACTATCCCACTAAAATAATGTGGAAGCAACACATGCTAAATATATACGAATGGTATGTTAGTATTTTAGGATTGTATGATCTTAAAATTATCTTCAAATCTTAAAATTAAATGGTATTTTGCCGTATTGTGCCATTGACAAAAACGTACTACGATAGTAGTCAGTTTGTGCTAGTAAAGAAAAGTTGTAAAAAGCGATAATACAAAAAAAGGATTAATTATTAACACCATTAAGTGCAATAAACATAGTAAAGTGAAATTATCATAAACACGATAAAGAGTAATTGAAGACGAACAAAACAGTGCTAGAAGTTATATTTCAGTCCTGTTAAATATTTATATTTATCGATTTCTCAATAAAAAAAACATTTCTTCTCCATTTCAAAGTTATTTTGCTTTAAGGCGGATTATTTTTTTCATTTTTTTATTCTTCAGAGTATCTACTTGCATTTTAATCAGTTTAAACTTTGCCGTATCGTTGAACAAAAAAAATCTGAACATTCTAATATCCAAAATCCATTTATCTAAAAATCTTTAGAAGCATTACAAATCTACAATATTAGTACAAGAACCTGAATCTGATTAGTTCGGTTAGCTTAAGTTGCCGATATTTGGGAGAATTTTTAATTATGATTTTAAATACATGTTTACTTCTTGTGAAGGGTGTAAAATTATTTAGCTTTATATATCAGATATAGAAAAATGTTTTGTTAATACCGAAAACCATGAATGTATGCATATGGAAAAAAACTTAAACCAAGAAAGACTTGCGACGAATAGAACAATATATATTTGAAAATCATCATAAGTTTATTGCCAGTAGTAAAAATTAAAAAATGGTATAAAATGGTAACAGAAATAAAACTGACCATTGAATAATTTTCCGATTGATTATGTTAATATTTGTTAAAATTGTATATAATTTATTGAATTAAGAATGTTGATTACCATTGTAAATATTGCTTCTAGTCTTAATGTTATCTGTTATTTAAATTTGTAAGTAACATGTAAATAGAAAATAAAAAAGTTACCGAATCTTAATGATTTTTAATTTTTTTAAAAGTATTGTTAGAGCTCTACACATTTTGGTCTGAGTTCCTTTGCAGAATAGACCATCTCCCTTCCTGTGACAAGCAGCTAGTAAACCGTTACTATACATCTGAACAAGAGGTAGAGTCTCGCAGCGACTCGCCCGGATTGATGCCACCGCCTATTCCTGCCGCCATAATGTCAGTGTTTGACGTTTACGTGTTCCGGTTCGGAGGACAAGGTAGCCGGTAAAATTACTTTTGCTCGAGCCCTAAAATCCCGGCCTAGTGTTGGCAAGGCAACACTACCATCTTTGGTGTCCTTAGGCGAATTGATTTTCTTACCTTTCAATATCATAAAGAAAAAAAATACATGCACCTACACGAATAGTTTGTAGGAAACATCAGCTTATTTGTCAGTAAAAGGCGTTACATCGTAAAAGGCGAGAATAGGCGTCATCTGCCTGAGTGGTAGAGTTTCGCAGCGACTCACCCGGATTTGTACCGTCGCCTTACCTATTCCTGCCGCAATAACGTCATGACGTGTTCCGGTTTGGAGGGAAAGGTAGCGAGTAAACTTACTTTTGTTCAAAGCTTAACATCCCGGCCTCAGGTTGGCAACGCACCATTACCACCTTTGGTATCTCTAGCGAGGCTACCGGCTACTGTACCCTCCAGACGAAACATGATATGGTATGTCATTATGGCAACAGGAATAGGAGCGGTGGATCCCTACTCAGGCAACCTGCTGCACAGCACTCGGTAGAGTGGTGGTAACTGGTGGTAACCAGTGAACAGGTCCCACCATTCGTTTTAGAAGCCACAAAAGAAATACAAATTATATTTTAAATTCTTATATTAATTAAAGCTTAAAATACCCCTTCCCCATTTCACATAAATGTGAATAAATTACATCTACTATCACAATATACGCTTCGTATTCACAACAATATCATGTTACATTTCGAGTTTCAAACATACACTTTGTCTGATGTTGATGATCTGGGTATTATGACCAGGGGCGGCTCTAGCTCATGCAGCGCCCATGTGCAATGAAAACCTGACGCCCCCTAGGCCTGACCCCCCGCGTGGCTGTAACTGGCCTGAGCCCACCTCCCTCGGCGCGGCAAAGTTATAGAACTTTGCCGTCGTAACAAGAAAGTTTTTTGAAATTTCAACAAGTGATTTTATAACTAGGTATAACTTACAGTATAGTATAAGCTACGGCCTTTCTTTCATATCATTGTTGTACCTTGGTGGTCAAAGATGATGCTCGTAGCTGTTTCAAGGAGCGCCGCGGCACTTAGCAGACGCCGCGGCGCCCCCGCCCGTGTGTATCGCACTCCCTGCACTTTAAGCTAAGCCGCCCCTGATTATGACCATATTTCTAATTTTGTTTTTTATTAGACCAATTTATACAGGGTTACTTTGAAAGGACCGGCCAAATTTTAAAATAAAGGGTTAAAGGCTTAGCTGGTAATGCATTTTAAATATTATTGCCAAACTGTATTTTTTTATTTTATATATAGTCATTTAACAGTCCGCAAAAATGCTTCACTTGTTGTCATGTCGAATCTAGTATGAGTCATGACGTCACCAGCCAGCGAATGCGACTGCGGTCAGTGGGAACTAGTTTTACATTAGTTTTTAGTTGAATGAAAATTGTAAATTGTTGTTTTTTTTTTATTTTTTTAATTACTTCATAGATCAAAAGTGTTATTAAATCTGAATCGATTCTCAAAATTTGGCCATTACTTAAATGTCACCCTGTATATCTATGACTTTTTTTTAGTCATGGATATACTTGTTGACATTAGTTTTTCATAATATTAATTGTAATTATTATTGACTTGCTGCGACTTTCAATGAGAGATATTTTTTATAATATGTTGAATAAAAATGTTTGACTATTGACTATTAGCTATTTAACCGACTTCAAAAGGGAGGAAGTTATACGTTCGACCTATTTCTTAAGTATGTTAATCGATTTCTCAGTTATTTTTTAATCGATTTCAATTATTTTTTTCCTTGAAAAATTGTACTAGGTGGTTCCAAAGCTACCAAGTCTAGATGCTATCCCAGAGAAATCACGGGATTTTTTTTTTTGTGTAAGTAGATGATTTACTTATTGAAATCGAAGTCGGTTGTTTGAAGTTTTACTGTGATCAATTTATTTCTTTTATATGGACATAAATTATGTCATTACTCAAAATTAATTTATTTCCATCGAGCTATCTTCGATTTCGTAAAACAGGGTTTAAGTGATTCCATTCATATGTCGACATAGTCTATAAACTGTCAAGCTAGGGTGTTAGGTAAAGCAGTGGCATCCTCACCTAAGCTCATCGAGAGAGATTTGGCGGCTTTGAGAAAAAACACAATACTTCACTTTTCACAAAGATTCATGCAATTATAGACTGTAAATTTGTTGTTACAACGCTGCTACGCGAAGCAGCGCAACGCACCAATGGGGCCTGACCTTATCTGAACACATTTGCATAAAATACCACCAATATTGACCAATGTTAATCAATTTGTACAAAACACTTTATCCATTGCGCCAAAACTCTATGACTTATTTTAACAATATACTTAGACGATTGCAGTAATTTTGTTGCGCACAAACTAATTTTGAGTTAATACTGTCTTCTTTCAATAACAGTAATAGAAAGAGACAAAGCACGTTTAGTAGTGTCAGATTATTTTGTACAGGATTTATACAAACTTTTAATTTATTCCTCGGAAAACGTTGATTAAAAATGTCACAATGAACTAATCTGACATATCGAAAATGGTCCATCTCTTTTCTTTTTGTTTAATTGGAAAAAGACAGCATACACCTACTAAGGTGCTCAGTTGAATTACCACCAATGTACTATCAAATTTTACTCTAGCTTATGCTTGCATGATCCCAACAATTACGAGTAAAATGGTATTTACTTTTGTCATGTACAACAAATCTATCTATACCTACATTACAACAATAACTTTAACAGTTACTAAAAATTTACACTTTGATGTATGTACTTACAAGTCACATCTTGTGTACACAAATGTTAAAATATTTATAAAAAAACAACAATATGGAAATCTAATTTAGATGAGAAAAAATAAAAAAAAATATTTTAATTTACAAATGGATGTTTCATTTCAGTCAGTTTATTTATTGGTTGCAGAATTAAAATATTCTATTTAACTGTCTCTGTTATAAGTTAAAATTATAGTTTACTTCCATACAATGTTCTAGGATAAATATTAACATTTTATCTTAATTACGGACTTTAAATTGTAAGTAGGTATACTTAATTACATATGATTACAGCATCATTCTTAAGTTGGCAAGATATACGGGCCGAAACACATACTGCATTGCGGCGCGGCACTATTTATTTACTTAAAACAGAGTAATGTATTTTAATAAGAAATAAGCAATAAGTTTCTCACGATAGTCCATGGCAGAGAAACGTAAATGACGCTGCAACACCGCAACGCAAACCGATGGGCGACGGTTTTAGCAGCGCGGCGCCGCAAGGCAGTTTCGTGTTTAGTCCCTACCAGGAAGCTATATTAATTTTTAATGTAAGTCTTCATGTCATGGCTACTTTTATTTTATTTTCTTTTTCTGATATCAAAGTCACTTTTAATATCAGGATTATCATTAATACTTTTTCACCAAATATTTTCAATTTATTACATCAGCTTTTGATACGCTGTGTATTAATATAACAGAAAAATACTGAAATCTCTAATCAAAATCTTCATCTAGAATACCTAATAGTAATACTGCTTCTTTAGCTAAATCTTCATCATTATACAAGTTTGCGATGTTCTTAAGATCAATACTAACATTACTATATTTTCTAAGTGATTTCCGATTTTTATCGTTTGATGATATTGTTGGTTGAACCTTCTTTGTTTCAACAACCTGATAATTTGGCTTAAGCAGTCTAATAATTCCTTGACCTCCAATTATCATGCCTGATAAAATAAGAACTATTACAGTTATTATTAAGGCTGCTGGTCCAATGTATATGTAGAGGTATAGGAGACTCAGTATACTTGTCGGAGGCTCGTCGCAATGCTGTAAAAAAAATATTTTAAGAGTTACGGAAAAAGAGTCAACAGAACAAGTAGTTTCTTTATGTGACTTGTTATTTAATACGGAAAGAAAGAAACATTTATTAACACACATTACAAGAGAAAAAAGTTATGCAGTAAATGTCCTCAAAAACACGTCACCATCATCATCAGCCGGAGGACGTCCACTGCTGGACATAGGCCTCACCCAAAGAGCGCCACAAGTCACGGTCACCATCCGCTTGTAACCAGCGACTACCCGCGACTTTGACCGGATCATCAGTCCACCGGTTGGGAGGTCGTCCAACACTACGTCCTCCGGTCCGGGGCCACCACTCGAGAACCAAACACATTTGTGCGCCATCTTTGATCTTTTATCGTTATCAATATTTTTGTTTGTGTGTTAAAAGCATGGTAGTATGTGTAATGTTTTATTTATTGATTAAAGCACTTTATTAGCATTATTTTTTAAACTATTCTCCATTGTACTGCATTCTGCACTTATCCTACACGTAAACAAAAAGTCTGCCAAATTTCATAACTCTCCGTCCGCGGTAAAATGAAGTCCGTTTTTGCTTAACGTGTTAATATTATGATATATTTGACTTTTTTACACTCGGTTTAATTGGAGCTATGACTTGCAGATATTCGAGAGTCAAATAAACAAATACTTCAGAAGGCAACCTTTCGTTTTTTAACCTTGTGGTGCAAACGTCTTTTGCAAACGCTTCTGCTTGACAGTCTTCCATCTACTCTTTAATAACAGCTGATTCTATTCGAATATAAGATTGTACCATCTCTATGGTGTAGTGGTCCAGGTGTCGGACTTGTTTTCATGAGGTCCCGGGTTCGGGTTTTCCCAATTTTCTAATAAAAAAAAATTTGCGAACTCTTTTTATTCTTTGAATTGATTCGAGAAGCATATTATAGTAAAGTAGTGAAAAAAAGGTATTTTCATGCCCATATCCCCGAAGAGATAGGCAGAGGCACAACCAGGGTACCCACGACTAGCCGAAGAGTAATAGGTGGCAAGCCTATCGCCAACCGGGCACACATCCAAGCCCGAGCAACATTTTTTTATTAGAAAATTGGAAAACCAAATTTTCTTTTTGTTGTCCGACCCAGGATTCGAAACCAGGACCTCGTGCAGTCAAGCCTGATCTACACCTGAACCGCTAGACCACACAGGACAACTTTTAACTGAATCGATTTTATTTAGGTATATTTGTTACAAAATAGTTACAAGGAATGGAAATAGCAGTGCGACCAACTTGTCTGTTAAATAAACAACGTCACTAGTGTGACGTTTGGTATTTCAGATTGAAAATTTTAAGTAAAGGATAGCGATCATACTAACAAAATAACAAAAGTAGTAGTTGTGGGAATTACATGTTCAGTGCCTGTGAATTTAAAAACTGTAATGGAATGACGTTTCACGAAAAAGCGGGTTAGTTCCGATTTTTACTACAGAACAGATAAATTGGTAACACTATGCTATGGTATAATTATCTATACATTAATACGTGATGCCCACACTTTGGACCCCTTTTTACCAAAATTGCGCGACCGGAGGAGCATGAAATTTGGCACACTATTAGTTTATGTGTAGGAGAATTGTAGAACGCTAATACTTTTCTATAATAATGCTTATAAAGTGCATTAAATCAATAAATAAAATATTACTTACACTACCACGCATTTGACACACGCAAACAAATATATTGATGATAACGATAAAAGATCACAGATGATGCACCACACAGTTTGGAAACAAAGTAGTTGATCTGGAGACTCCAAGATGGCGTTCTTATGAACAAGATATTGAAATTTATTGTGGTCTAATTTCGACCAATGGGCGACTACTAGTTTAAATAAATTAACCAACAAATTTAAATTAGGAACAATACGAATTTTTAGATAATTTCCCTTAAACTGTAATGTCTGTTCCTAATATAAATTTTCACTTTTTAGACGTATTGCTTTCAAATACTCCTCAATCAAATATTTGTTGCACTTACCAATTTCAGGCGAAGAATGGGCAAAACCTTGCCATCAAAGGGCTTAGTAATTGGATTCGCTAAGGACGTTCGTACTGCGATGTTCACTTGTACATGTATAGTCATCTTGATTGGTACGCCCGTTCCCTTAAATGATAACCTTTTTAAAGCAAGGGTGGGTTTACAAAAACTTGTTAAAAAAATCTTTCCAAAACCAAAAAAGAAAAAAAACTATAGCTGATAGCTCCGTACTATGATTTGCAAGTATCCTGACGGAAAGTGATAGTCAAAAATGGTGATGTACCTAAGAAGCCAGAAGAATCCTTTCTACTCTTGCTTTAAACGCATCTAAAAGCCGCCCTCAGAAATGTTAATTAAATTCAATCCATCATTATGGCCCAATTTTGTACAGAAAATGTGGAATTATGACATTTAAAGTAACTCAGTGGGCTTGTCTTAATACGAATAGTAACATTTTCAATACTAATAGTAATATTATAAACTAGTTTATAAAAAATACAAACTACAATCTAACTTTAACTTAAACTAGCTGACCCAGCAGTCTTTGTTCTGCTATATTTTTAATGTGATTTTAGTAAAAAAATTGGGGTGAGTCACCCTTTATCTAATATATAAAACTGCCGTGTCACGACGTGCGTGATTGAACTCCTCCGAAATGGCTTGATCGATTCTCATGAAATTTTGTGAACATGTTGAATAGGTCTGAGAATCGGCCAACGTCTATTTTTAGGGGTATGAAAAAATTTACCAAATTCTATTTTTAGGGGTATGAAAAATAGACGTTGGCCGATTCTCAGACCTATTCAACATGTTCACAAAATTTCATGAGAATCGGTCAAGCCATTTCGGAGGAGTTCAATCGGCCAACGTCTATTTTTAGGGGTATGAAAAATAGACGTTGGCCGATTCTCAGACCTATTCAACATGTTCACAAAATTTCATGAGAATCGGTCAAGCCATTTCGGAGGAGTTCAATCACGCACGTCGTGACACGGCAGTTTTATATATTAGATAAAAAGTATAACAGATAACATTACAAATTGCAGTGCGAGATTGATATCTCTATTCCCAAGCATTATTGTTTCAAATACTCTGAGACCTTGTTTTAGTCTTTCTTACGTAATTTTGCTTTTATACTTTTTTAAAATTATTTAAAGGTACATCTCTAATAACGCTGGTCATCTTATTGTAGAAACGTAAATTGACCCAAAAAGGATTTACTTATTTTATGGAGACAAGTTTTGTATTGTGCAAGATTATTTTATTTCTCGTATTTACATTGTGAGCATCACATTTTTTTTGTAAACATACACATTTTTTAACATACAAAATATTCTCATAAATGTAAATCTCGTAAGTGCAGTGCTCCAGAATCCAAAATGTTTAATTTTTAAAAAAGACAATCTTCTCAATCTTCTAATTTGGAAACTAATCCGGTGGTAGTTTTGTACTAATAGTGAAAGCCGAAAATGGTATTTGTATGGTTCATGTCAGCGGTCGGCAACCTTTTAGCAGGCAAGGGCCACGAGACGGCAAAATAAGTTAAAGGTAGGCGACACTGTGATATTACCCCTAAAAGCCAAATATACCTAATTATAATTGGTCATATCCCATGGAAAAAATGAAAATGGGTGGATAGAAGCGTGTTCTCAAGGCTCGAAGTGTACTCGTATATAAATTATTCTGAAACTATTCTGAATACCCAATTAACAATGGTAATTGCTAATGAAGGGTTGGAAGAATTCTATACTTTAAAATAAAACGCTATTATTTTCGGTAAAATTAATACTTATTTATGTGTATTACTCCTAAACCTTATTATTACATTAAACCTTATTACACCTTCAATTAACCGTTTTTCTGTATTAAAATAGTCTTTTACTAGTATTATTACAACTCATCCCTGACACATATCTATATCTACATTTTTCAACAATAATAGTCTAAAACGAAGTGTCTTTTTGAATTGTTTTTCGTTCGTTTAAGCTCTCACCTACACTTAGATTTAAACTTTGTAAATGGCCCAGAAACCTAGTATTGTTTTTAGATTTTTTTTTTATGATATTGGAAGGCATCCGATCCGGTGGTAGTTTAAAAAATGTCGACGCGCACAAATTTTTATACAAATTGTATGGTTCAAGTGAATCTGTCTCAAGTGATCAATTCTGATTCTGGCAACAAGCAGACGGATTTCCTGATGGTAAGAAATTTCCGCCGCCTAGAGACACCAAAGGTGGTAATGGTGCGCTGCCAACCTGAAGCCGGGATGTTAGGCCTTGAGCAAAAGTAAGTTTACCGGCTGCCTTATCCTCCGAACCGGAACACGTCATGGCGTTATGGCGGCAGGAATAGGCAAGGCGGTGGTACCAACCTGGGTGAGTCGCTGCGAAACTATCCCACCTAGTCAGGTGTCGCGGTGTTAGTGACAGTAAGCCTTCGCTCGCCTTTTACGGGCTGCCTGGCAGGAATGCAGATGGTCTATTCTTCAAAGGAGCCCGGACCAACACGGGGAAAAACAGTTTTTTTTTATGATAATGGAAGGCAAACAAGCAGACGGATTTCCTGATGGTAAGAAATTCACGCCGACTAGAGACACCAAAGGTGGTAATAGTGCGTTGCCAACCTGAGATCGGGATGTAAGGCCTCGAGCAAAAGTAAGTTTACCGGCTACCTTACCCTCCGAACCGGAACACGTCATGACGTTGTGGCGGCAGGAATAGGTAAGGCGGTGGTACCAATCCGGGTGAGTCGCTGCGAAACTCTACCACCTATTCAGATGTCACGGTCTTAGTGATGGTAAGCCTATGCTCGCCTTTTACGAGCTGCCTGGCAGGAAGGCAGATGGTCTATTCTACAAAGGAGCCTGGACCAACACGGGGAAAAATAATACGGGGACGGGAATGTTAAATATTTAGACATATGTAGTAATTATGCAATTTCATAAAGCAACACTAAATAAATAAAGCATAAATACACAAAAAGAGGTAATGGTAACTTACTGGTTCCCATTGCAACGCAGTTTTATATTTATTTGGATCAGGGTTGAGACCTTCAAAATATGCCATCTGCTGAGGATCGACGTCTTCATAATGTGGCTTTGATACCGCAATGGGGAAGCCTGAAAATGAGATAGGAATGTTAATATTTAGTAGGAAATACATGTTAATATTTTTGATTTTCTAGAATATTTTTATAGACAAGCTAATCTACACTATTTACCTATGCGACAGGAATAGGTAAATTAAATCAACAAAAATGGCGCTAACTTGACGAAATAAATATGTACGCTTTTACGTTTGCAATTGCCTGAGTATTTGCGTGTGTGCGTGTGTGTGTGTGTGTAAGAGAGAGAGAGAGAGAGAGAGAGAGAGAGAGAGAGAGAGAGAGAGTATGTGTGTAAGTCCGTGAGTGTGTGTGTGTGTATGCGTGGGTTTACGTATGTGTATATGCGTATTTTTTCATGTATTTGCTAAACTTACCGTAATAACAAGGGCTGATGTTTATAAATCCATCTGGCATACAGTTCTTTTCGCAGGGACAGGCAAAATCAGATGTTTTGTTAAATGCTGAATCAACCATTTTATATCTAAAAGAGAATACGTTAATACTTATTATTAATATGTATCATATTATACAACTACAACTTTTATTTAATTCGTAGTATAAATAAATAAATATCTCTAGACAAGTCACACAAATTTAATCTAACCCCAAAGTAAGCATATTATATAATGTTAGTCAACGATTCTAATACATAGAATATAGCGCGGTATAAGAACCAGATGAGCGTATCTTCAAAAATATAATTATAGTATCTTTGTAAGCATTTGAAACAAAAAAAAATATTTTATTGTATACTGCTCTAATAGTAGGACAACATATCAATATTTTTTTTATTACCAGCTGTATACTATCTCTGTTAATGAGCTAGTAAAGTTTGAAGTGACGAATTCCCGCAGTATTTTTGCTCTCCTGTAAAATTTACAAAATGCATCTTACGTTCATCTGGTTCTTATGCCGCGATAGGTACTTAAACAAATGCCTTCCCCCGTCGGGAATCGAACCCGAGCCTCGCGGTTGTTCGGCGTAGTTAGGCGTGTACGATAGCCACTCGACCAACGAGGCGATCAAACAAAAAAAAAATAAAGGTAACTTAATTTTTTGGCTAGCAGAATGCAGTCTGAGAAGTTTTAGATTTTTTGTCCTTATGTCTGTATCCCGGCTGCGATTAACGCCAAACCTATTAAACCGATCGCGACAACATTTGGCTAACGGGTACCTAAAGGTACAAATATATAAAAATCAAAAGATTTAAATTGTAACATGCTTTACATACCTATAAGTATTTATCCCGCGGAAACTAACTTCATCTTGAAACTCAAAAGGTAACACTCTGCACACATGACTTCTAAATACCTTCAGCAACTTCTGCTTCGGCATATTAGGAGGCAGCTGGACTCCCTCATACACGTATTTCAATTGATTGCATGGATTACTGGCAAAATATGTCAATTACTGTTTTTAATCTATGATTAATACTATATAGTAAATAGTCTATGAATTTTTTATGACAAGGGAAGGCAAAAAAGCAGATGTATTTTATGTTGGTAATTATGCGTTGCCAACCTGAGGCCGGGATATTGGCCTTGAGCAAAAGTAACTTTACCGGCTACCTTACCCTCCGAACCGGAATACGTCAATGGCAAACATTGGACGTTATGGTGTTAGGAATAGGTAAGGCGGTGGTACCAATCCGGGCGAGTCGCTGCGACGGTCGCTGACGGTGCTAGTGACGGTAAGCCTATGCTCGCATTCTACGAGCTGCCTGGTGGGATAGCAGTCGGTCGGTAGCAGCACATCATAGCTACATAACAATAAATAATCTGAAATATTATATTACTAGATTTACCACTAGATCTGAGCACAACTATATTTAACAGCAGGTAAAAAATATATCATAATACGGACAAAAGAGACAGCTATAGACTTTATATGAATTTGACAGCTGTCAAAAGATAAATTTCTCATCAATACCATCCCATAACATTTCAAGCCATGACGTTAGTTCCTTGTCATTTTTTATGCTTCATTTATGAATAAAAAAGCTACTAAACTTAATTGCGCAAAAGCCTTAAACCCTCAGTCTCGTTTCACAACGCACCATTTTAATTTTAGGTGTCATCAGTATTGAATCTGGCGATATTCTGCCTATTAATACCGCCTGCTGTTGGCATGTTCCGGTTCGGAGGATAAGGTAGGCGGTAAACTTACTTTTGTTTGAGGCCCAACATCCCGGCCTAAGACAACGCACCATTACCACCTTTGGTGTCTCTAAGCGGCGTCGATTTCTTACCATCAGGAAATCCGTCTGCTTGTTTGCCTTCCAATGTCATAAAAATATCCATTCTAACAGAAGCAGATTTCCTGAGCTTGAATTTTATTCGTGGTGTGGTTGTGGTAGGCAGTGAAAACGTTAATTAGCAAACAAACAATTCATTCAATCAATTCATAAAGGGGTTTGATCATTTGTGGCTTAGTCAACTACCGCCATTTTATGTTTTTTTCAAAATAGCGGCGCACGATAATTCCTACAAATATGGATAGGGAATACTTGTACAAACAAAAAAGTATAAAGATTAATATATCCTAAAATGTCTTGTTACAGAGTTATTTACAATAAAAGATCGATGGTGAGTACTTAAATTATCTTGTAGAAACAATGTATTAAATTGAGCGTTACCACTCTAACAACAAAGACCTACCGTCAAGCGATTTAGTGTTTTGTTATGAGGTCGTTTAGAAACAAGGAGAGCAATCACTAACCCCTATCCAAGTTATCCCGGCTCCATCTTAGACTACATCATCACTAACCTAGTGAGATAGTGGTTAAAGGTAAACTTGTTATCGAATGAAATATAGATATTTTTTACGCATTTTTATTACATAATTGGAAAATAAATGTAAACAATCAATGTTCATAATGTCGCGGTCGTAATTCAAAATCGTTAACCAACTTTATTCCCAGAATATTTCTTAAAAATAGCAAAATGATAATGAACTGAATGATTGATTTGGGTCAAATCCTCATCATCGTTATGTTATGGAAAAAGCTCTGTGAGGACCACCTCTGTGATTCACCTCACAGATCCTAATACTTTTTTGTTTGTACAAGTATCCAAATTTGTAGGAATTATCGTGCGCCGCTATTTTGAATAAAAAAAACACAAAATGGCGGCTAGGCACTAAGCAAGACTTCATACAAATAGGTTCAACCCCCTTTGGAAGCAAAATTGTTCTTTATAAATGAAGATGGCGTTCTTGTCAAAAATCTATTACGTTGAATAAATTAAAATTAAAATTGATTATGGTCGAATTTCGAACAATGGGCGACCATTAGTTTATATTAAATAAGGAAAGTCACTTGCCTTCTATGATGTATCAAGTTTATTCTTAATCCTTACCTTGTATTCCACGTGACAAAGCCTTGCTCCTTAAACCCTAGGAGTTTGTTCCATTTGTTGATGGAGTATTTCCTTGTCTCATTCTTCAGCTCTATTTCTACTTCTTGATGTCTGTCAATGTAAATCTATAAACAAAGCATACTATTCCTCTGTACAAACATTTTTAATCAGACATCCATGTAATATTTTACATACGAAACTACTCGTATATTATTGACTGCCACGTTTGGTAAGAGTTTAGTGTACTCTATAGAATAAAATAGAAAATATTTTTATTCACATACACCTTACAGGAGGTACTTGTGACGAGTCTATATCCATATATATAAAAATGAAACCCGTTTTTCGTTGTTTCTTTTTTTTGTATTTGTTATTATTAGGAGAAGGTTCTTACGGAAAAAATATTAAGTAAATCTTTCAGAAATATTGCAAATATACATTTAATTTTGCAGTTCAAATTGAATAGGTACTCATACGTAAGATAGGTCAGCTATACAAAATAAAGTAGTTTCTACTATTCTTCTATCATTCTATCATTGCTACGCTAAGGCGGTACGAAGTTCGCCGGGTCAGCTAGTAATACTAATAAAAACTACCACCGGATCGTAACGCGGCCTCACACTGAGATGATCCGCCAAGAAAGTCAGCGGGCTTGTCTTTTTTGCCAAATTCTATAAAAACTATTAGTAATGCGTCACACATTATTACTAATAAGAGATTGGTATGAGGAGCAATTAATCCCAAGCACTCTTATCTGATAGAATATATTTCTCAATGGTATAGTACTTTTTTTAAAGTTAATTTGCAATTTCTGGGGCCGGCTAAGACCTTTAGGCCGTGCTGCCACGTCTTCCGTATTAATAAACTATTTTTAACATTCATAAGTCATTTCAGGTCATAAATGTTAAGTCAAGTCAGGGTCATGAGTAAAGGTGGCTTCGTTACTCAAGCTCATTTAGTGATATTTGACGGCAGAGAGAAAGTACACGATACACTATTTTTTTGATAGATATTTCTCTTGCGCACTTTGTCTCCTCAAAATTAAACTATATAATATAATTCCTACCTAAATTAACTAATTTTACTCATAGTTTACACAAGATTCAATAATCACGAAAAAATTTCGACCATCTGTTTTCACGATGGCGCCAAAACTCCAACGGTATAGTAACCATTTTTATACCATTGCACTTTAACACATTTTTTTAATTTATTAATTATCATGTCTTTCGTGTAATTGGGAAGTTTACTGTAAAAGCGTATGAGCGTTTTTCAAAATTTTTGACCCATACGCAATCATCGTGGGTTACAAACTTCAATAATTTCAATTTTTACTTTTGTTATGCAACATGTGCTATGACATAAGATAGAAAATTTAAATAGAAGTAAATTCTAATACATACATAAGTTAAAGAAATTACAGAATCTAAAATAAAATAAAAAAAACATGAAGAGTATGTTTATTTTCGCCTGCATCATGAAAAAAAAACACAAAACCAAACTGACTGGGTAACAATAATAATTATTAAAAAATGTAATGTATGTTAATGTGTATTTTTTTGTATTGCAAGAAGTCAAATATGAGTGCATCTACGATTAAGTGCATAAATAATGGATGCACATGGTGAGGGCGCGAAATATAAACTAATCAAAATACTTACTCTATCTAAAAAGCCAATTTTATTAAAATCGATCCATCCAGGGATAATAGTGTTGGCGACACTGACGAGCGGGTCTTCATATCCCCACATCAATTCTTTGGCTGTCATTGTCCTCGTAACTTTCGCATTCAGGGACCGAATCAAGTAGTAAAGGCCTGAATTCATGAAATATCCTCCCATGTCTCTCACATATGTGCTAATGGCCTGTAAATTTAAATCATGTTAATATGCTTTTAAACTTACATCGTCGCGTATTATTAACATTTTTAAAAATATTCAATATGTAACTAGGCCGAAACATAGACAAAAAAAGCGATTGTCTGTAAAGTCGTATTACTAACGATAGTTGAAAGTGACAACGTCATAAAATCGGAGTCCGATTTTGCCTCTCTGTCGCTCGTTAAGCGCTCTCGCTTGCACTTCAAGCCTTAAATGGAACACCTCAGAGCGAGGTAACGCCGCATGAGTCATGTTTTTGGTGTATGCAGCCGTCTCCATCGAATTATAAGACGATCGACGATCGACATCGAATTATAAGTCGATAGACGACGACATCGAATTATCACGTCAACGAAATAAAAACGAATGGTGAGTATCCATACTGAAAATGATCATCCAGCGGTTCAGTTATTGGTCAGTACGTATCATGAGGTCCCGAGTTCGAATCCCGGGTCGAGCAACAAAAAGGAAATTGGATTTTTCTAGTTTTCTAATGCTCGGGATTGGAAATGTGCCCGGTTGGCGATGGGCTTGCCACCTATCGCATTATGAGGCTTAGTATTTTCGGTTAGTCGTGGGTGCCCTGGTTGTGGTTCGGGGATATGGGCGTGAAGACATTTAGACACTTTAAAATTTAAACTTTTCTATTTCCAAAGACGAAGTACCTATACATTTGACAAGTTTATTTTTTGCATCTACTTCAGTGTTTAGAGCCGTGCTAGACGGTTGTAAACACTCTTCCATCAAAGGTAACCTTGGAGAAAACTTTTTTCATCTTCAGATCACTGTTAAATTTAGATTAAATCTATAGTCTAGACGAATGCAAACTAATATCTACAACTGGTGTTTAGAATCATCTAGAACACTTTATCAACAATTGTAACATAAAATAAACCCTTCGTCTAAAATAAAGTACTAGACGAGCCTTATAACTTCATGAAATTAAGATATAATTCACATGTAAATATTTCACATTTAGTTATGTCATAAACATTTTTTTTGACGTTACTATAAGCGAATTTTAATGAAATAATCCATGTAATAAATAAGCGAGACCGTTGGTTACTTAAAGCTGTGGAGTAAGCGGGACAAAACTGTTGACTTAAAAGCCATCTCGATGGACATTTATATTCACAGGAGCACCACCACACTGTCATAACGGTGGTAGTAATTGATAAGGTGGTAGATTCCTACCCGGCAAGTTGCTGCTCAGCACTGTACCACCTTGTTAATACTTATTATTACAGGAATGTGGAGCTAATCTCTTGACATCGAGGAAACTACATTGATATGCATATCCAAGCCATCATCTTCACGCCAAGTCCAGGCAGACAGAGAGTAACAAGTGCCATGAGTTACCACTTTTGCAGACCTGCTTCCTGGGTTAACACGGTACGGATGTAAAAATGGATGGATGTTTGTTAATTGTTACTCTTTCACGCACAAAACTACTGAACGGATTTAAAAGAAACTTCACACGAATATGGTTTATGCGTCAGGATAACAGAGCAGCTACATTTGTATGATAAGGAAAATGAAAATGAAGGAAGCCAAGCAGGTCTACCAGGATCGTGAGATTTGGCACTTATTACTCTCTGCCTACCCCGTAAGGGAATTGGAGTAAACATGTGCTACAATTTATAAAAAAAATGTGTGCGTGTACTAGCGTACACTCGTAAGAAGTGAAGAAGTGAAACTTCTTTATGACGTTATTTTTCAAAAAATAATTTGCTTTAAGCAAATTTACAGAAATTGGTTAAATAAAGTTTATTGCCAATCTCTACTCCGTTGGAGAAAGTATACTTCGAATCACGCGTGGTAGGGATAAGAACAAAGATGGCGCGTAACGGAAAAATGTGACGCGTAACGAAAAAATGTTGCACTAAATGTCTTTCCAACCCCGATAAAGAAGTTTCACTTCAAAAAAATGTAACATGGTAAAGCCGCAAGTCGAAGCTAACAAGTCAAACTTACAAGAACGGCATAATTGGGCACTACCATAGTGACATTATCGTCTATTGATAATCCTGGCGCTGGTGTTAGAATGGTCTTTGGTTTAAAGGTCAATGTTCCGTTTTCTTTGTCTATTGTCATGTCTTCGTTGGTTCTTATTTCACTGAAATAAATCAAATATTAAATCTATAATAGAATCTTCTTTGCTGTGATTAACATTGAAAAAATAACTTAGAAAAGAAATATATGACAGCGGCAATTTAATATTTCGTCGGCTTATTGCAAGAAGTCATTATGTGACATACTCATTATTCTAAGACTAGCTGTTCCGGAGAACTTTGTTCTACCCGTTCATTTTGTAAGGGAAAAATTAAAATGTCGTTTTTCCTAGTTTCCTCCATCCATCCGTCCATTTCGTGTTGTAAGAGATAAAATGTAACCCATATCCTTCTCCCGATTCTAAGTTACCTCTCCATCAATTTTCAGCCTAATCGGTTTAACTATCACGAATCAGACGATTCATCTTTCATTTTTTATGGTTTTTTAAAGTGTATTCTGCTATTCGGGTGAAGACAAATCCAACGAATCAAAAACCATGAAAATCGGTCCAGCAGATCTCGAGTTATCAGTGTTGTAACAAT
>NJDD01000762.1:626101-658877 GCA_002245505.1 Calephelis nemesis
TATATATATATATATATATATATACATATAGATAAACGCTAATTTAGTTCAAATTAGTTCGTGGTTATGTTGATTTGCCCATATTATTCTATACAGCAAGCTGTGTAACGTCTAAAGTAAATTAGTTAGAAATTAGTGAGTTTTTTCATTTTGTAGAATATGTCAAAATGAATCCATCCATTAAAAATGTATTTAGTGATTTTTTGCAGTTAATGAGTTCTTGCAATAAGCCGACGATTTATAGTTTAGCTATAAGGTTAAGTTCAGACGACTGCCTGGCACCGCGCTATAAGTAACTTATCTAAACTCAGCTTAAATGTCAGCAAATTTTTGGGAGCCAAAATATGGTATATTCCAATGGGAAATATCCCTTTTTGTAGCACTATCTTTTTTTATCTAATATTTGTAATCAGAATCAGAAAAAACTCTGCCAGATCGGAATAGCGGACACTCACTGGGAAAATCCGGCGAAAGAAACTCAGCGGCTTGTCTTTTTTCAATACTAATAGCAACATTATAAACTAGACAAAGAAAATAAAAATTACAATCGAATTTTAACTTGAGTAAAAAGTATGACAAATGACATTACAAATTGCAGTGCTAGAATTCTATCTCTATTCCCAAGCGTGTTCGTCTTCCAAGTACTCTGAAACCTTATCCTTACATAACTTTGAATTCACACATTTTTAAACTTATTAAAAGATACATCTCTGCACACTGTACATATTCTGTATCGGCTCTGTGATATAGAGGACTGTCATTGGACGTATTAAGTAGTACTTTTTAAATTATGCGCTTCGGCTATATTCGTCAAGCTTCGGAAATCCGAATATATATATTTATTTATTTATTTAAACAGATGCACTACTGACTTATCACTAGACATTGTTGATTACACCACATATCAGTTTTGTTCAAGATGCTTTGCCTTTAAAGGTATATACAACATTCACAATAATAATGCAGCTACAATGAGAGATTCGTTAATTTAACTAAACCAATATTATTAATAATGAGTTTACAAGCAATTCGCTTACAATAAAACAACTCTTAAAACTAAACTTAAAAAAAACTAAACTTGAAGAAGAGCAAAGGAATTTTAAATACTTAATACATAATCTAGCGAATTCTGACACATTGACTGTATGGAAAATGTCGACATCGCCATTGGTGGTGATGTCGTTATACGTTTGCACTAGCCTATTTAATGGGGCTCGTTTACCTAAAATTGTTCTATGGCTAGATAAATAGAAGATTTTGGTAATAGCTTATGAAGTGTTATAATATCGTTACGTCGCCGTCTTTTTTCGAGAGACTCTAAATTGAAATGGATCCTGAAAGCCTAGTATCATAGTCAGCACGATAGGGACAAGTTTGATCCTTAAAAGCCAAATAGCGGGTAAAATTGCATTGGATACGCTCTATGCGATCACTGTGAATTTGGTAAGATGGGTTTCAAACAGGGACGCATAGTCTAGACTATTTTAAAGATATCTATATAGAGTTGTTATTACATAATAATTCATTTCGCTTAAATTTAGATTAGGTCAGCCAATTTAAAAATAAAGGTATAAAGTTTAAAAAGAAGAAAAAGTGTAAAACCGAAGCGCATAATTTAAATAGTACTATAGCCGGTTTGCGATAGCCTTGCCACCTATCACATTTTAGGACTCTTTGTTTTTTGGGGGTGCTCTTATCACACCTGTGCCTACCTCATCGCGGATACGGTCATGAAGATACTTTCTTTCTTTAAAGTTTCTAACTTTTGAAATTATATTATTTTCTTTTAAATTGCATTTAGCATAACTGCTTATATTTGGCATGCCCACATTTGACCAACCGCGAGGCTCGGGTTCGGCTCCCGATGGGGGTAGGCATTTGTGTGATTAACATTTAGATGTCTACGTTTCCGAGTCTGGGTGTTTGTTAAATTTATTCTGATTTCAGGTATCTATTTAAGTATTTCTATGTATTAGTATAGTTGACTAACACCCATAACACAAGCATATAATTTGCTTACTTTGGGGTTAGATTAAATTTGTGTAACTTGTCCAGGAATATTAATGTATAATATAAAAGTTCTGTACCTACTTGAACACAAAAGGGCCAACTTCATCGACTTTTAACTTCGCATCCCGACCATCCATGTATTCTTCCAAGTTCGTATAGTTGAATACGTATACGTCAGTTCGTACAACAAAGGGCGCATGCTGCCACATTCTAAACGAAAAGGTACCTACACTCATGGTTAAGAACTGAAACAAATTGCAATATATAAGACATAATAATAGGCTTGTCACTGACACCGTGACATCCTACTAGGTAGTAGACTTTCGCAGCGACTCGCCCGGATTGATACCACCACCTTACCTATTCCTGCTGCCATAACGTCATGACGTGATCCGTTTCATAGGGTAAAGTACATAACATTCCTTCCTCAGGTTGGCAGCGCACCATTACCACCTTTGGTGTCTCTAGTAAGGAGTAGAGTGGAGTAGTAAGGAGTAAACTCCAAAAAAAATAACGTTACAATGATAATGAATAAATAAAGCAATAGATATATAATAGATGGTACGTAAAACAATTTACAACTGGGCTGTCAAAAAGTTTCCCTACTGTTCACATTTGTACTAATTGTTATTGTTGGAATCATACATAAGTCTTTATAATTTGTGGTTGGAATGATAGGGTGACACTGTTTTTGAGGAACGAGTGACCATATGTGTTTTTTTCAAAATGGCGGCGCAAAATAATTCCTACAAATATGGATAGGGGATACTTGTACAAACAAAAAAGGATTAGGGTCAAAGGGTATAATAATATACCTATACAGATTAGGGTCAACATATTATCCTAAAGCGTCACTTTGACAAAACTTAAGAAAAAAACACAAAATGGCGGCCAGGCCCTAAGCCAGGCTTCATATAAAAAAGTTCATTCACCTTTACTTGGTTAGAAATATCTTACGTCTTTCAAAAATAAAATATAATAATAAAAGTATTTCTTTATAAATATAATTCTTCTGTGAGTGTGTATGTCACTGAACTCCTTCTAGACGGCTGGACCGATGTTGGTGAAAGTTTTTGTGCGTGTTCAAGGGAATTCGAGAATGGTTTAGATTCACAATTTCGTCTCCTGGAAAATGTTTTTTTAATTAATTTTTTTATAATAAGTCGTTGTTGATTTTGGAATGTTTCACATCGGATCCGACAGACTACGCTACTGTCGAAGCATTAATGTCAAGCGATACGTAGTTTGCTGGGTCAGCTAGTATATGTATAAAAACAAAGTAACTGATATAAATAAAAAGTGAGTTCGGTAACTCAACGAAATCCTGGTAAAGATAATGATCATAAACTACTCGTTGACTAAAAACGTGCATAACTAATCAATTTTTTTGACCACACATTAGGTTTATTTTAAGCTAACACGTTAGCGTACAAAAACTTAATGCAAAATTGCCTCTGTGGTCTGATGTTTACGTCGACAACACGAGACTTCGAGTTCAGTTACCGGGGTCAGACAACTGTCGGTTTTTTTATGTTTTAAGTATCTTCACGCCCATATCCCCGAAGAGGTAGGCAGAGGCACAACCAGGGCACCCACGACTAGCCGAAGATACTAAGTCCCACAATGCGATAGGAGGCAAGCCTATCGCCATCCGGGCACATATCCTATCCCGAGCAACATTTTTTTTAATAAGAAAATTGAAAAAAACACAATTTTCTTTCAATCAAGTCATACAACAACTGAACCGCTAGACCACAGAGGCGACTAATAAAAACTACCCAAGATAAGATAAAAAAATATTTATTAACTACACTTATAGTTCATGTGTAGGAGAAGTGCGTAATGCTTATAAAGAACATTAACCACACTACCATGCATTCGACACACACAAACAAATATAATGATGATAACCATAAAAGATCACAGCTGATGGCGCACTAAAAAGTTTGGGAACAAAGTAGTTGGTATTAAAAAATGAAGATGGCGTTCTTATCGACAAGATATTAAAATGTATTATGGTCTAATTTCGACCAACGGGCGACCATTAGTTATACTTATTTTACATTTTTGCCATAAAAATGCAAGATCAAAACCTTTGCTTCAAAAACTTACCACATTCTTTATGATAGAGACTGGATCAATGGCTATAAGTATCAAGGCCACAACTATTGCTAGCGCTCCATACACTATACGAAGAGGTAGTTCTGAAATAGAGAAAAATAGGATGAAATTCAGGACTCTGAAAGTCTATTGGGTACACTAAAATTAAGTTAAGTTCATAATGTGATAAAAAAGGATCTTTATATCCCCGTAAAGCTAGGCAGAGGCACAACCAGGGCACCCACGACTAGCCGAAGACACTAAGTCCCGCAATGTGATAAGTGGCACGCCTATCGCCGACCTGGCATGACACGATGAAAACCATATTTTTTGATGCCGGACCCGGGATTCGAACCTGGGACCTCAAGAGGTCATGTCCAACACCTGGACCGCTAGACCACAGAGGTGATGGCATGACATGATTTTAAACTTAAATCGTATCCACAATTTTTTTAAGACAAATTAAATGCAGCTATGAACGACCTATCGGAAATTTGCCGGTTTCACTGATTTTTTTTACACATGTTACATAAATTAAATCAAACCCCAAAGTAAGCAAACTACATGCTTGTGTTATAGGTGTTAGTCAACGATACTAATACATAGAAATACTTAAATAGATACCAGAATAAATTTAATAAACACCCAGACCCAGGGATCTAACCCGGGACCTCAAGAAGTCAAGTCCGATGTCGAGATCACAGAGGCGGTAATTGTTTCGAATTTTTGTGAAGTCAACTTTATAGATTGGGATGTCGGACAGAGTGCCTTCGTACATTTTAATAGCAATATACCTTCAGCGCAGTAAATAATAAATTAACGACGCCTTTAAACAAATAGCTTTTGTGGATTTTTTACAAGTATGAGAATTTATGTTTTTATTAAGTTTTTTATAGAATTTATTGTCCGATTTCAGCGGGAGCGGTGTCTACGCGTGGGGCTCGTCAAGACAAATACGGAAATATAAAGTTTTTGAAAATCGGGCAAGCGGTTGTGAAAATATTTTTGAAAAACTGGTGAAAATTTGGAAAATTTGAAAAATTTGTATGAAAATATGTCCCGAAAATTGAAAATACTACCACCAAAATTTAGGAAATAACGAGGGGAGTCAAAAAAGGTAAATATGTCAAGGTTTTGTTGCATTATTTCCTAATATTTAATCTAATTATATCGATTTGCTATAGGGCTTAGGTGGATTTTTTACAAGTATGAGAATTTATGTTTTTATTAAGTTTTTTATAGAATTTATTGTTCGATTTCAGCGGGAGCGGTGTCTACGCGTGGGGCTCGTCAAGACGAACACGGGAATGTAAAGTTTTTGAAAATCGGGCAAGCGGTTGTGAAAATATTTTTGAAAAACTGGTGAAAATTTGAAAATCCGAAGAATTTGTATGAAAATGTGTCCCGAAAATTGAAAATACTACCACCAAAATTTAGGAAAGAACGAGGGGAGTCAAAAAAGGTAAATATGTGAAGGGTTTGTTGTATTATTTCCTAATATTTAATCTTCGGGATACTGTTATATATAAGCAAAATATGTTAATTGAAGCGTGCGTTGAAGTCTTTTATATGAAAAAGCAATTGATTCTAAAAATCTAGGTATACTGTAACATTTTAGTAAGATTTACTAGTATTAACATACTTTAAAAGGAGGAATACTTTTCCTTCAACATGAATGTAAGCGAATAGTTTTTATGATCTCGCACTCAAAAAAGGTATTTTAGGTGGTAGATTCTAGCAACTACCTATCACAATAACGTCAGTGATCGTCCTTATAGTGTTCTAATTTGCATTCAACTTGCTACTGTAATGCAGTTTTCACTTACTATCACAATACATTATTGTTTTGTGGAAAAATACAAGTGTTTCGTAAAAAGTGTCAATAAAATGGAATTATGGAACAAATACCGACATTAAAAAATATAATTTTATTCAAAAAATTATTCCGATCGTAGGTTAACACAGACAACGGTATTAGCATTTGAAACAGATGATAGATATCTTAATAATAAACACGGAGTAAAGTACTCTAAGGTTCAACCTGGTATTAAAGTCTTTATTACAATGGCATACAGGCTATATCAACTTAATTTTCCTCTAACGTTAGTCCATGTTTATTGATAAGACGGATGTAGTATACATAAGCATTAGGTATTTTTTTACATAAGAAAATCTGCCCGCTTGTTTACTTTCTTATATATAATAACAATCGATTTAAGTTTTTGCTTCTTGGTTAAATTACTGCTGACTTCTGACATTGTTTTTACTACACACTATTTTTAATATATTTAAGACATGCTGACGACATTAATTAACATAAAAAACAATAAGTGGATGTTATAAAATCGTTAAAACAGTTACGTAACACTGTGTTAATAATATTATTACTACAATGTAATAGACTTAATTAAATATCAAAGGAGGACGCCTATGGTACCTACCACGCCCCGCACCGGAGGACGTGGTGTTGGACGACCTCCCACCCGGTGGACTGATGAACTGGTCAAAGTCGCGGGGAGTCGCTGGTTCCAAGCGGCTAGTGACCGTGACTTGTGGCGCTCTTTGGGGGAGGCCTATGTCCAGCAGTGGACGTCCTCCGGCTGATGATAATGATGATGGAATGTCAAACTTTTTGCAGCTGGTCATCTCTTTTTTCTTAATGTCATATAATATTATGTTGATAACCTCGCGGTTTTTACAACCTCACCGGGCTTTGTGGGCTGAGCAGAGTTCTCAGCCCGAGACATCATTATTTAGGTGGTTTTGACTGTTCCCTACAAAGCCAGCTACAAGGGCTGTCTCCCAGGAAACCGTACCTCGACTTGGTGCTGCGTTCTGGTCAATGGCCAGCTGGTCATCAAGCGACACGCAAACCTTTATCGATTCGCAATTTTAAGATAAAGAGAGTTGCTTAAACGTTGACAAAATTTATAAAACCTTTTTTTTACCCCTCGAGGGTTAGCGTACACGTCTAACTTCACCAAGCAACCATGAGGCTTGAGTTCAATTCCCGACTGAGGCAGGCATTTGTGTAGTGAACATTTAGATATCTCCATTTCCAGGTCTGGGTGTTTATTAAATTTATAGAGGTATATATTTAAGTATTAGTATGTTAGAATCGTTGTCTAACACCTACACAAGCATATAATTTGCTTACTTTAGGGTTCGATTGAATTGGTGTGACTTGTCCAGGGATCTTTTTTAATGTGAATGAATTGCACAAGTACCTATAAACGGTGAGATATATCACAACTTAAAGACACCAAATAAGTAATACATGCGTGGCTTTCCCGTAGTCGGGGCATTAGATATATTGTACAATTCTACCGGCTACCTTCGGCGTCGAAAATAGGTACGCCAGGAAATACCCTACCATGGTGATTTACTGTTTAACACCTACCATTGGTGATGGTATTGTCGGTTACGATCTTAAGCCTATCCATGCCTCATACAAGCTATCAGCCAGAGGGGTACATTTATTCATATAATAAGTCTGTAGAAGGGTCAATTCTGTACATTGAAATATTGAAAAAATAAATAGCAGGGGGTGTTACTGGATCGATACCAAACCCAAATATGTGATTAAAAAAATTTTGTCAGTCTGTCTGTATATTCAGGCATCACGTGAAACTTGGTATAACTAGACCTAATTATCCTGAACCTAAAATGGGATACTTTCTATCCTGAAAAAATACGTAGAAAAAAATTAATCTTAATTTTTCAATTTTATTACGCGAAGACCGACACCCGCGCGGACGGAGTCGCGGGCGGCAGCTAGTGGTTAATAATTCTACTCAACGTACCCGCCCCCTTTTTGCATGAACCAAGTTAAAAAGTTAAAAACTTGGTTCATTTAAAACAAGACTCAGATTCATACTAAACAGTAAAGATTTGCGAGTAATACCACTTACGTGATTGAAAAAAAATAGCTTATGTGTGAACAAGCATTTTAAACTATCCACCTGTCAAATTTAAAAAAAAAATTATATAGCGGTTTAATTGCAAAATAATTAGCACTTAGAATACAATACCTCTTAATTAAGTACTAAAATGTTTTTTTGGAAATACATTAAAATACATATGTTCGGACGTTCTTCAAATACACAAATACTTTGACATCAATACATATAATAAATCTGTAAAACGGTCAATTCTGTACATTGAAAATATTGAAAAAATAAATAGCAGGGGGTGTTACTGGATCGATACCGAACCCAAATGTGTGATTAAAAATTTTTTTGTCTGTTTGTATGTTCAGGCATCACGTAATAACTAACGGTTCGATTTTGATAAAACTTAGTATAATTATACCTCATTATCCTGGGCATAAAATGGGATACTTTTTATGCTGGAAAAATACGTAGAAAAAAAATCTTAATTTTTCAGTTTTATCACGTGAAGACCGACATCCGCTCGGACGGAGTCGCGGGCGGAAGCTAGTTTTAAAAATATGTTTCTTACTTAAATTATAAACATATTTTTTTTTGCGGGTGGATGAGTGCTTGTTACTTTTTCACGTAAAAACTACTGAAGGATTTGGATGAAACTTTACAGTAACATAGTTTATACATTAAAGTAATACACAAACTACAGTTTACATAGCTTTTGTAAGGTTTAACAGAAAAAACATTTTCTATTTTTTTATAAAAATAACTTTGCCCCCGATTGGATATGTGCCCGGTTGGCGACAGGCTTGCAACCAATCACATTGTTGGACTTAGTGACCGGCTAGTCGTGGGTGCCTTTACCTACCTCTTAGGGAATATGCTCGTGAAGATACTTTTTTTGTGTAATTCCAAATGATTTTTGTACAATTTGAAAGGAGGGAGAACGTAGATATAAAATTAAAATCAAAAACTGATATTTTTTACAAAAATAATACGTAGTAGCAAATTGAAAAATTTATTACTATTTATTAGGATAAACACAAACTTACGTTTTTTGTTAACCCTCAAGTTAGTTAGATTAACGAAAATATCTCTCCTACTAGGAACTTGCTGGATTGCTTGCGTTGTCAACACCATCTTATTTTGAATTGGTTAAGAATCTGAAACAAGGTTCTGTTATAAGTAAAAAATGACAAGAATTTTATTGGATCATTTCACAATTGCAGACTGACTGAAATATTTTTCATGTATTAAAGAATTGCTGTTCGATATGCTGACATATCTTCAATATCATATTCATATTATAAGAAAGATAGTTACCTGTAGATATCATATATGTGTGTATAAACTAGCATGTTGCTATATTTTACAGGTATTTATCTTATTATTCTTAGATATCTTAATCTAACTCACGGCGCGGTTTTTTCCACCCCCGCGCCGCGGCGGTTTCGGTCCGGTAGGTTCTACAGAATATAGATTTATATGCATTTAAAATAACAACGTTAATAAAAACCGACTTCAAAACTAAAACTAAAAAGTAAAAAATGATAAAAATTTAATATTAATTTCATACTATTTATTATTTATATGTGCCATTTACCAATAGGTTTACATACGATGCCAAGCTGATTTAATACTTACTTATAATATAACTTTTACTTTACGGCTTGACACCGACTTCAAACCTATCAGTAAATAGCACATACGAATAATAGGTACTATAAAAATTATTTATTATTTTTTACTTTTAGATTTGAAGTCTGTATTTATAAAGGTAGTTATTTTTATTTAATACTTTTTAGTTTATTGCTGATATGATTTAATTTAATAAAAAATAAATATCTGGAGAGGTGAAAATAAATATTGAACATTATGGGACCAATTCGAAACCAATTCGAAACTATTCCGCATCAAACAAAAAAATAATTAGTAGAATCGTACTAGTTTGACAGCGATGCTTTCAACCGCGACGGCTGTGTGACCGCTCAAATTAGCGGTTTCGTGTGTTTTGAAATAAAATCGCAGTTCCGCGACCGCCGCGGGGGCGGGTAGAAACCGCTCCGTATGTTCTTAGGCTTATGGCAGAAGTTAGTGTGATAGTATTACAAAACTAAACAGGCTATTGTACCGCACTCTTACCACCAGATAAGAGCAGAAGATTTATTTCTTCTTGTATTAATCAGTCTTATTCAAACTCTCTCCAAAGATGTTGCCTGACCCCTTCTCCACATTCAATCAAGTACTCAGTGTAACAAGCTATTAATTAAATAAAAAATATTTCTATAAAGTGCTAAAACATTATATGAACTCAGTACATCTAATTCAATTAGTGTGTATGTGTCTATGTATAGAGATATTTAACGGCACATTACTAATTTTGTTACAATACAAAACGCTGAGCCTATTTATTTAATCTGTATCCATACGTATTATGATAAAGTGGCCAAGTTTGAGTCAGGCCCGCTATTGAAGGGTTCCGTAGTAGCAAACTTATAATTTAGAATATATATTCTGTGAGTTATCAATTACCAAAATTCAACTATAAATGTTCACCAACTAAAAATAACTCAATGAGAAAATTTGTTTCACCAAAAAAAGACTTTATCTTTCATAACGTTTTTATGTAGGAGCTCAAGGTACAAGCACATGACTCTCCTGATGGTATGCGAATATTGTGGTTTATAGACACTATAGTTGAAATCATTGTCTTGTATACGGGACGGGTATAACTCCAAAGTAAGCAAATTATATGCTTGTGTTATGGGTGTTAGTCAATGATACTAATACATAGAAATATTTAAATAGATACCAGAATAAATTTAATAAACACCCAGACCCGGAAATGCAGACATCTCAATGTTCATCACACAAAAGCCTGCCCCCGTCGGGAATCGAACCCGAGCCTCGCGGTTAGTCGGTGTAGTTAGGCGTGTACGCTAGCCACTCGACCAACGAGGGGGTCAAAATAAATAGGGAAAGCGGTAGACCCTTATCCTGGAAAGTTGCTGCGCAGCACTCTACTACCAGTGGTTATGTTTTTGATGACCTATCTTTTTACTTGTAACTAAATAAGTGTTAATCTAGAAAATGGTCTCTTGTTCAAACTTTACATTAATACATTTACAGAGGTTTGGGACATACATTAAGCAGATTTATCCTCTGTGACAAATTGGTTTTATATAGCACAATGTCATATTTTAAAAGACGAACATGTCAAATCTATTGAAGTTTTCTTTTTCGCTACTTCGCTACTGAATCCTCATTACAATGAAGGAGATATTTTTTTTTCAATTGTCAATCAATGTAAAAACTTACCACTAAGCAATTTGTTCTCGTCTGATAAGTTTAAAAAATATAAGTTTTAAATAAAAAAATATTTCTGGATAAGTTACACAAATCTAACCCCGAAATTAGTAAATTTTATGACTTTGTGTTACGGGTGTTAGTCAACGAATCTAATATAAGGAATTACTTTAACACAACTAGAATAAATTTAATGAACACCCAAACCCGGGTATGCAGAATTATAAATGTTTATTACACAAATGTCTGACCCTATCGGGAATCAAACCCGAGACTCGAGGTTAGTTTGTGGAGTTAGCCGTGTACGCTTGAAGTAAAAACAAACAACGGTCAAGGACTAACAAGAAGTATGTATAATATTTTATTTGAATTATCTTTTTGGTTTTGAGTACCCTGTAAAAGTATTATTATATTTAAAAGGGTACTTATTTTCTTATTATGATTACAAGTATATTCTTTTGTCTAAAGTTAACCAATTAAATAATACTATAATTATAGATAGTAAATCTATTTTAGAATAGATATGTACAACATATGTTTAGAAAAAAAGGCCTAGGTAACTAGAAATGGTCGCAAAATGCGTTGTTGTTACGTTTTACTATGAATAAACTATTACTAAAAAAGTAAATAAATGTATGAAGCCAAGGGTGATGGCTGATCCATACTAATATTATTAACCTGCAAGTGTTTCTTTGTCTTTTCTGTCTTGTTTGTTTCTGTTGCTGTTCAAATTTTTAGACAATGTACCGCCTTGTTGGTCGAGTGGCTAGCGTACTCGCCTAACTGCATCGACGAATCGCGAGGCTCGGGTTCGATTCCCGACGGGGGCAGGCATTTGTGTGATGAACATTTAGATGTCTGCATTACCGGATCTGGGTATCTATTAAATGTATTCTGGTATCTATTTAAGTATTTCTATGTAATGGTATGGTTGACTAACACCCTGTATAACACAAGCATGAAATGTGCTTACTTTGGGGTTAGATTCAATTTGTGTGACTAGTCCAGGGATATTTATTTATTATTATTTATATACCGAATTATTAAATCACTGTTTAATATATAATAATAAATTAAATCACGAATGTACACTTATTAAATCGCTCTGTGAACTAGCAGTCCGGCGTCGGACTTGACTTCTTGAGGTCCCAGGTTCGGTCTTCAAAAATAGGAAATGTATATTTTCAATTTTCTGATAAAAATAACGTTGCCCGGGATTGGATTTGTGCCCGATTGGCGAAAGGCTTGCCACCTGTGATAGGGATTTAGTGTCTTTAGCTAGTTGTGATGCCTTGGTCATGCCTCTGCCTTCTTCTACTACCAAGTCAGTTTGTACCTCTGTCAACCCTTTCTAGGGTATGGGCGAGAAGGTATTTTTTAATCAAAAATGTACGCTCGTTAGCAACAATACTTGATTACTTTCGAAAAAAAAAATCAACATCAAACAATATATAAATCGCACTTGTATGTAACTAAGTCACGTGTGTGAATGTAGCTATACATGTTTCTAAAGCAGGCAACTTCATGATGTTACTTTTGTGTGACAGATGCGCGCGCATCTTAAAATTCCACCCACATCATTTCATAACGCGCCTAAAGAAGTATAACGCACAAAGGTTACATACTTAACACTTCCATTAAAAAAATCTCTATTCGTAAATACCTTATACAATTATCGACTTGTCTACTTGTCTTCTAGATGTTGACTATTTCACACAGCTACTCACCCGGATTGGTACCACCGCCTCATCTATTCCTGCCGCCATAGATATCTTATTAGATGTAGTAAACACTGGCTGAAAATTTTAACATCGGTCTTGAAAAGATTTTATATTATGCTGTATAAAATTTAAAAAAGCAATGAACGGAAATTTTGCAATTGATGCAACAGGAATTTAATGAGTTTCTATCTACTGCTCTCAGAAACAAAATAAATATTAATTATTTCGACTTTGTTTAGTGTAAATCGTTTCAATTAATTTTAGCTGTTTTAATTAGATGATGATTATAATCACTATTAAGGGTGAACTGTAAGACCTGTTTTGATAAAATGCACTTAGTTAAACTTTAAGTTTTGACGTGACAACGTCTTAAATTAGCTTGTGGCTCGGATTCACTCTTGAAAAAGTGTAACGGCCGCTCACGTCTGTTACGATGAGTCACCGAACAAGAGAGAGGCCCGCCCTGCGGCGGCCTCTCTATTATTTATATATTTTCATTTAATTCCTTGTTCCTATTGTGCAATTTAATAATATTCATATCAATAAATATTCTACCGAGAAAAAGACGTTGTCACGTAAAACTTCCCCCGTAAAACCGACTTTACAGGCAACCATTTTTTTTGTTAAGTGCTTTATGTTTTGATGATGAATCACTAAGTTTATTCTTCTTTTATTAATTATTTAGTGACCAATTTACTGTCTATCATTCTCCTGCCGTCATAATAACAGTGGCATAATAACACTGGTCCGGAGGGTGAGTAGCCGGTAGACTAGCACATTAGCATAACATGACCAATTAATAGTTATTATACCAGCAGCTTCTTATACCGCGAGGCTCGGGTTCGATTCACTGTCGGGGCAGGCAGTGTGTGATGAACATTTAGGTGTCTGCATATCCGGGCCTGGGTGTTTATTAAATTTATTCTGGTATCTATTTAAGTATTTCTATGTATTACAATCGTTGACTAACACCCATAACACGAGCATATAATTTGCTTACTTTGGGGTTAGATTCAATTTGTGTAACTTGTCCAGAGATATATTATTATGTGTCCTTTTAAAAAAATATATGAGAAATTTTGTGAAAGTATCCTTATTTTATGAAAGATTAATTTATTTTATGAAAGTATCCTGAAACTAATATATTACTCGTGGTACTCCTAGGCCCTTTTTAGACTAGCCAACGGTCTTCCTTCCAGGCAGCACGTAAGAACACCATGTCTTTGGTACCTAATACATTTAGCAATCCTTCAGAATTTTAAAAATTATAAAAAAACTAACGTCAGCCAAAAATTTCACATTAACCTAATATAGGTCAAGATCAAGGTCAAGGACAATACTTTGCTTTTTTTGTAACGTGACAGCTTGCTGAATATTTAAAATCTGTAAAAACGACCTCAAAGTGACTTTGAAGAGACTTTGAAGGTTATTAAGATCCATCATCTTGAAAAAACAGGCAATTATGTTAATAATGCATGATAGATATATATCAAGATATGTATATAAGTTTTAAAGAAAGAAACAATTTCGCCCCAGAGAGGACTTGAACCTGTACCCTTCTGTCTTAAGAAGACAAATGTCTTAATATTAGGCGTCCGGTGTTTGCTGCTATCATTTAAAACTAGCTGCGGCAAACTCCGTTGGTAATGTCTAATATTGTAATATGATTATCCTACTATTTTCTAGTTATTCTCCTAATTTTTGTAACCTTTGTGCTTTAAAAACTTAGCCTAATTTGTAGAGACTTTCTCGAGTTTTGCTCTTAGCAACACATTTGGCTATTTTTTTTAGAGTATTAACTAATATTCCTGGACCACTTACATACTTTTTTAAGACATTGGAAGGCAAATAAGCACACGGAAATTCCTGATGGTGAAAAATTCACGCCGACTAGAGGCATGGTAATGGTACATTGCCAACCTGAGGCCGGGATGTTAGAACTCGAGTAAGTAAGTTATCATACTTATTTAGCACTTAAAAACTTAGGGGCTTAAAGTAAGTATTAGTCTAGTCTAGTCTAGTTACTGACTACCCTACCCTTCAAACTGGGACACGTCAGTGGCAAGCACCGACGTTACGGCGACAGGAATAGGTACGGCGCTGATACCAAACTGGGCGAGTTGCTGCGAAACTCTACCACCTAGTAGGATGTCACGGTTTTAGTGACAGTAAGCCTATGCTCGCCTTTTACGAGCTGCCTGGCAGGAAGGCGAATGGTCTATTCTACAAAGAAGTCTGAACCAACCCGTGGAAAAACCGGACCAACACGGGGAATATAAATCCTATCTAACCCTAATGTACCTATTACATATTATGTGGTAGTCTGGTCGAGAAGTGACAGAAGTCGAGAAGTTAACAAGTTTTCGCTAAATAGACTATATTTTTTCAAGTGTCTAGATGACACTATATTTTTTATTTAATATTTAATGTTCTAAAAAAAATATTTGTTGTTGCTGGCTTTGCACGGTGGCAGTGAGGCAGCGCTCAAACGGCCGCGCGGAACCCAATTTTCAATGTTAAATTAAAATAATTGATAATGGAGCTACAACTCCGGAAGTCGAGACATATCTTACTGAAATTTTCTCCTTTTTTAGGATCTTTTTTTTTAATTTTAATTATCTTTAATACTTTTTGAGTTACAGCTCCAAAACCGAGACACCCTTTTTTTCTCTTCTTTTTTTGTTTCTAACAATTGTATTTTTTTAGAGCGGGATTATTCCAAAATACCAATAACTCCGATTTTTTTTTTCGAATCCAAAATACTAACAATACCATATTTTTATAATTACAAGAACTATTTTTCGCAGGAAACTAACTTCTCGACCAGACTATGGTGTCTAAAAGCCACGGTTATCTCTTAACAATGCGGAAGTCGCTTGCTTATTAACTTTCTTTGCCTTAAAAATGTTAAGCATATTAAGAACTAAATTTTTTTTTTTTGACTGAAGTAAGCTTGTATTATAGGTGCTATGCAACGATACGATAGAAATACCTAAATAATTACCAAAATTATTTAATGAATACACCTAAACCCAGAAATACAGACATCTAGATGTTCATCATACAATTTCTGCCCCCAACGGTAAACGAACTTGAAGCTCACGGTTGGTCGGCGGTGACATGTACGCTTACCTCTCGATCTACAAGATGGAGGATAATGTAATTAATAATGATAATGGGCATTTGAGAAATGCGAAAAGATTTTAAAATATACAGCTAAATTTTTGTAATGTAATAAAAGTTGCCCGCATCTACATCCGCGTACTAAATTTATTTGGCTTTTAGACCCGTCTATATTATATCGGGATAAAAAGTAACATTTGATCCGTTGATTTCCTTGTAGATCCCTCTTAAGCCGTTAACTTTCTGAGTACCCAAAACATACTATAAAATTGCTTTGTTACAAAGTGAAAGAAGCACAAACCAACACATTTTCGCATTGAATTTAGATTCAAATATTAGTACAGATAATCTATGTTTAATTTTAGAAATATCGTCATATATAATTGCAACTTATAGCAAAAGAAACATAACCTAAAAAAGAATAATTTATCATAATAGCTAAAACATCATATATAAAAAGAAATCAAAATCAATTAAACGAAAAAATATAAAAAAAATCATGTTGATTGATTATCAAAATCAAAGAGAACTCAAACATTAAAATAATTGTTTTGTATTTTACTATTTATAATTACTAATATAAAAAGTAAACTCAAACATAACTCAAACAACCAAATGTAAAAAATAACAAGAATTGAATGAAAAAGTATGAAAAAAAACCACGTTGATTGATTATCAAAATCAGAGAGAATTCAAGCATTAAAATAATTGTTTTGAGTTTTATTGTTTATAATTAATAATATAAAAAGTAACCTCAAACATAACCTCAAAAACCCAAATGTCAGAAATGACAAGAATAATTTGTCAAAAGACTAAAACACAAATGAAACCAGAATCATTTGAACGAAAAACAGCAAAAAAGATTAAGTTTATTGATTATGAAAATTAAAGAGAACTTGTAATAATTGTTTTGTATTATATTATATACAATTTGAACGCAGCCAAACCACCAAAAAACTCACTCAAGCGTCACTACATCTAAGAGGTATATGAAAATTTCTGAATTATTAATATAACTAAAAACCATTATTATATAAATAAATATCATTATTATATAAATAAAAACTATTATAATACAACTAAAAACATTATTCTGTCGGTTCTTGATATAATTGGGACTAACTTTGAATCATTACCTACCTATTGAAATAAAAACCATTAAAATCTTTTCGTTAAACAATGAATAATTGCACATGAAAAAATAATATACAGACTAATTAATAACCTTCTTTTTGGAGTCACTGATAAAAAAAGGTGAAAAATGAATTGAATATGGATGCTGTTTTTAAATTGTCTGACATTAAGTGTTGTTAAGGTAATAACAAAAAAAATACCCTTTAGATTCGAAATAACCGTATTTTCATACCACTTTTTTTTATGTTATAGGAAGGCAAACAAGCAGACGGATTTCCTGATGGTTAAAAAATTCACGCCGCCTAGAGACACCAAAGATGGTAATGGTGCGTTGCCAACCTGAGGTCAGGATGTTAGGCCGCGAGCAAAAGTAAGTTTACCGGCTACCTTACCCTCCGAACCGGAACACGTCATAACGTTATGGCGGCAGGAATAGGTAAGACGGTGGTACCAATCCGGGCGAGTCGCTGCGAAACTCTACCGCCTAGTCAGATGTCACGGTGGTAGTGATGATAAGCCTATGCTCGCCTTTTACGAGCTGCCTGGCAAGAAAGGCAGATGGTCTATTCTGCAAAGGAGCCCGGACCAACACAGGGAAAACTTTAATTACAAGTCCTAAATAAATCTATGTTTCGCCATCTCCATCGCCAGTAAGTTAAAATAGTATCTTTCCGTATCAAAAAAGAGGTAGCCAGAGAGAAGTACCCACAATAAACCGAATATTAGCAAACAGAGAATTTATCTAATTCCAGCAAACATTTTTGTTAAAAGTAAAAAAAAAATGGGAGTGCCGGCAGAAGTGAAAACTTGAATATTAACGTTGTGCTTTTTGATATTTTGGAATGGTTGAGGAATGGTTTTGCACGAACTGCTTTAATTATCAGTATGAATGCACTATCATTTATCTGGTAGGATACAATATTCATTTATTGCGCTATCGTACACAAACATGACAACACTAACATTCGCGTAAACACCCTGCGCCGTCTAAACGAAACAACAGTTGCAGGCACACATTTTCACCGCGCCGTAGAAAGAGAGATACTTCCTCTGCTACGCCGCGCCATATGTTTACTCTTTATCCGTCTTACAAATTTTCGATCAGGTCACGTGTCCTGATGCGAATTTAGAAGTTTTTACCCATTCCAAAAAAATTGCGCAACGCCCTGGGAATCTAACACAAAGCATCATGTAGTCAACGTCAACAGCGGACAAAATATAGATATGTACAGAATACAATTTACATACATACATACAACATACATACAAAGTTCATTCGATCAATGCTTACACAGGTCCCCGTGTTGGTCCGGGCTCCTTTGTAGAATAGACCATCTGCCTTCCTTGCCAGGCAGCTCGTAAAAGGCGAGCAAAGGCTCACCGTCACTAACACCGTGAATTCTGACTAGGTGGTATAGTTTAGCAGCGACTCGCCCGGATTGGTACCACCGCCTTACCTATTCCTGCCGCCATAACGGCATGACGTGTTCCGGTTCGGAGGGTAAGGTAGCCTGTAAACTTACTTTTGCTCGAGGCCTAACATCCCGGCCCCAGATTGGCAACGCACCATTACCACCTTTGGTGTCTCTAGGCGGCGTGAATTTCTTACCATCAGGAAATCCATCTGCTTGTTTGCCTTCCAATATCATAAAAAAAAATTAAAAAAAATAGGTGTCGCTCACGGACACAATATTTCGAAGCAGTTAAAATGAATGCGAGCAAAGTAACATCCGCTTGAGAAACGCGTAGGTATGTGAACTTTTTTTGCAGAAATGGAGCAAAAATAAGGTTACATACACACTTATATAGGCAGAGAGAATCGAGTAAATTGTCACTTTTCAACATTCATCACTTTTTTAATAAATACACGCCAATTTAGGGGACTCTTGACGCCAACCTGCGTTAAAACCTGAGCGATTATCGTGGAATATAAATTTCATTTTCCCGGGGTAACTCTACAATGTTTCAAGATTTGCATTCTATATAATTCTGTTTTGATCTTTCAACTGACATTCAAAAAACGAAAGTTGCTTTGCTTTTTTTTCATTTTTACACAAACAATTTCTTTCAACTCTTATTACATAATTATTATCGTATATGTGGTCTAGCGTTGCGGCGTCGAACTTCACTTCTTGAGATCCAGTGTTCGATCCCCGGGTCGGGCAATAGACAAAATATAAAATGTAGTTTTCAATTTTCGGCGTGTCACGGGAATGGATATGTACCCGGTCGGCGATAGTCTTGCCACCTATCACACTGTTGGACTTAGTGTCTTCAGCTGGTTGTGCCTGGTTGTGACTCTGTCTACCTCTTCGGGGATATGGACGTGAAGTTACCCGTTTGATAATATTAAGTGAAACAGTGCATTATATCGACCAAGTGCCAAGGATGGAAACTATTAAATATTATGTAGAGACTTTTTTTAAAGATCATAAACTCGCAGTAAGGTGTTTGAATTTTTTGTAGTCATTTCAAGAATAGGTAATCAAGTGGCTATCTAATCTCGATTTATATAATAATTCCCATTTGGACAGTACAAAAGAAGTAACAATATAAGTAATTTCATGCTAGCAAATAAAACTTGAGTTGAAAATATGTATTTTTTGCGTAAGTTTTTGGTGTCGTTTGAAAGCATTCGAAAACGGATGGAGCAAAGCAAATTATTTAAACACTAGCTTTCGCCCACGACTCCGTTTGCGCGGATGTCGGTCTTCGCGTGATTAAACTGAAAAATTACTAGGTGGTAGAGTTTCGCAGCGACTCGCCCGGATTGGTTCCGTCACCTATTCCTGCCGCCATAACGTCATGTCGTGTTCCGGTTCGGAGGGTAAGGTAGCCGGTAAACTTACTTTTGCTCGAGGCCTAACATCCTGACCTCAGGTTGGCAACGCACCATTACCATCTTTGGTGTCTCTAGGCGGTGTGAATTTCTTACCATCAGGAAATCCGTCTGCTTGTTTGCCTTCCTATATCATAAAAAAAGTAAGATATTTTTTTTCTACGTACTTTTCTCGATAAATCTCGATCAATCTCTATCAATCTCGATCAGTGTCTATCGATGTCTCTGAATGTCTATTTCTCTCTATCTCTGTCAGTCTCTCTCAATAAGAGACATAGAAAGATACATGCAACCAAACAAACAAACATTACATCTCTAAATACAGTAAATCGATAAAGGAGTGAGATGACATTTTTGTGTTTGTGTCTCTTACCTGTCGTTTTTCCGTCGCATCCGGTTTGAAATCACAACGATTCTACAGAAGTTTCACTTCAAAAATTTAAGACCTACGATGGTTAAAATGTAATTAAAAGGATCAAATTATTTAAAACCTTTGACTTAAATAATCTATGTGGTGAGAGATAATTAACGTAAAAAAAGCTTTTGTATTAGTTGATTTGATTTCCCACAAAGTCGTACATATGAACACCAAAATATTCGTATTCTGATCACGTATTTACGTATCTATTTGGTTCTCGAAGATGCAGATGTGGCATGATATGTATGCAACAAGGGCATTCAAGTCAAAATTAACTTAATAAGAAAAACAAGAAAATCTGTCGATGGCTGCTATTTTAAATTTTTAAATTATTTTTATTAAATATCCCAGGACAAGTCACACAAATTGAATCTAACCCCAAAGTAAGCAAACTATATGCTTGTGTTATGGGTATACGATACTAAGACATAGAATTTCTTAAATAGATACCAGAATAAATTTAATAAACACCCAGACCCGGAAATGACATCTAAATGTTCATCATACAAATGCCTGCCTCCGTTGGGAATCGAACCCGAGCCTCGCGGTTAGTCGATGTAATTAGGCGTGTACGCTAGCCACTCGACCAACGAGGCGGTTTAAAATATTAATAAGCTTACCAATAAAATATCTCCAAATTATTCACGTTACTACTAAACTAATTAATCAGTTAATTTAATGGCAGTCCTCAACGGTTTTTGACGTGACGTCAATAGTTTAAATATCGTTACCTAACCTAACATCCCGGCTTCAGGTTGGCAACGCACCATTACTACCTTTGGTAGATGCCAAACCTAACCTAGGCAGCGAAAATGTCTTACCATCAGGAAATCCGCTTGCTTGTTTGTTTTCCAATAACATAAAAAAAATGACATATGATGCACTAAAATTATTCATAGGATAAAATAATGATCTACAATATTCTCGTCTTGTCAACTAGCATTATTTGACGTGACAACGTCTTCAACGTCTAATTTAATTAGGTTGTGACTTGTGGCTCGGAGTCACTTTTGAAAAAGTGTTACGCCCGCTCACGTCTGTTACGATGAGTCACCGAACGAGAGAGAGGTCCGCGGGACGGGCGAATGTCTTGCGTCTCTCTCCCACATATTCTACCGAGAAAAAGACGTTGTCACGTAAAATCTTAGCCCGTAAAACCGACTTTGCAGGCAACCATTTTTTTGTGTTGTGGTTTGTATATTTTAACGGTAATTAGTTTTTCAGAATTTTCAAATTTGTTTTTTATTTCCAACTTTTAAAGGACTTAGGTACCTTCTTACGTACATTGTATAGAAATACTAAATTAGAGTGAGTCTGTTTCTAATTTATAGATCTCTTTTTCTAAGTTTTATGATGTCAATTAACAAAGTCAACACTAAAACGAGACCAGCATATGAAAGACAATAAGCAACATTTAGAAATTAAATCAATAGGGTTACTCCTGAATCTCGATTTTATGCAAATTGCAAATTGGAATCGGACACGTCATTTTATGTATAGTGTTATTTAAATTATGCGCTTCGGCTTTATACTTTTTACTATTGTTACACTTTATACTTTTTATTTTTAAATTGGCTGACCTAATCTAAACTTAAGCGAAATGATTAATAATGTAATTACTAGTACTAATAGACTATAGAACACAATGCCAGCCTACTTTTACTTCCAATACAATTCGACGAATCAGAAAAAAACATTTATTGTTTATTATTAATTAAATGGTAATAAGTCGCTTATAATGTGTTTAAGAGTACCTATATTACTCGATAGCAGTTTCCAATTTGCAAGAAATCGAGATTCAAGAGTAACGCTCCAGATCTGTACGTCTGTTTTGACTTATGTACCTGTATATTTTGTGATTAAAGCGTAAATAAACACAGTAAAATGACACTAAAGAAATTAACAAGGTGACACATTACGAAACCTGTGTAAGATCTGTCTTAACATATTCGAGTGTAGCCTTCGCACACACTTTCCCACTTAAGCTGTGTAAATATACTTACTTATATATTAGTAAAATGTTTTATTTGTAATATTTTATGACCTTTTTCAGGGTTTATTTGTTTTAAATTCAACAATATTAACATTGAAGTGTCTTAAAGAAAAAAAATATTGCCTTTCAAAGTTGATAATATTAAAAAAATACCTACTTAAGACCAATACCAAAGTACTTCATGTCTCAATAATTACTGATCGATCGACGGACTCATGTTACATACACAGTTACGACAATTTCTTGTATCAGTGGTCGCCCGTTGATCGAAATTCGACATTAATAAATTTTAATATATCTCGCCATCATCATTTCTCAAGACTAAGTGCTTTGTTTCCAAATTTTTTAGTGCGCCATCTGTGATCTTTTATCGTTATCATAAATATATTTGTTTGTGTGTGTCAAATGCATGGTAGTGTGGGTAACGTTCTATTTATTGATTTAATGTACTTTATAAGCATTATTATTGAAAAATATTAGCGTTCTGCTGCTCTCCTACACATAAACTATAAGTGTGACAAATTTCATGCAGTAAAGCAGTGGATCTCTACCCAGACAGTTCGATAAGCAACACTCTACCTACAGTTGTCTTGTTGACAACTACCCATTGAACGCTCGCATCTAAAAACCTGCTTCGGCAAGGTCCGAGCTCCTTAGCAGAATAGACCATCTGCCTTTCTGCCAGGTAGCTCGTAAAAGGCGAGCGTAGGCTCACCGTCACTAACACTGTGACATACTACTAGGTGGTAGAGTTTCGCATTAACTCGCCCCGATTGGTACCACTGCCTTACCTATTCCTTTCGTAATACGTCAGTGCTTGACGTTGACGTGTTCCGATACGGAGGGTAAGGTAGCCGCTAAACTTACTTTGCTCAAGGCCTAACATCTTGACCTCAGGTTGGCAACGCACCATCACCACCCTTGGCGTCTCTAGGTGGCGTGATTTTTTTACCATCAGGAAATCCGTCTGCTTGTTTGTCTTCCAATGTCATAAAAAAGGAGGCAGACGGTCTACTCTACATAGGGATATTAACACGACAAGTCCTCCAACACACACCACATGACGACATTTAGGTACATCAAATATATCCAACAGGTTATTTATAACCAAGTGCAGTTGCAGTTATTTACCGAAGTTAAACAGATTGTTTAACCGTGACATAAAATCAACAGTGCATGTTGTGTTATAATTTATACTTATGTAAGGAGTTATATATCTGTTATGTAGTAATTGAATTTGTAAAAATTAACATTTTAGGACTGACGCTAGGTAATAGTTTTACTGTCATATACTTATGGAAGGCAAAGAAATTATGCCGCCTAGAGACACCAAAGGTGGTAATGGTGCGTTGCCAACCTGAGGACGGGATGTTAGGCCTCGAGCAAAAGTAAGTTTACCGGCTACCTTACCCTCTGAACCGGAACACGTTATGGCGTTACGGCGGCAGGAATAGGTAAAGCGGTGATACCAATCCGGGTGAGTCGCTACTAAAATCTACCACCTAGTCAGAAGTCACAGTGTTAGTGACAGTAAGCCTATGCTCGCTTTTTACGAACTGCCTGGCAAGAAGGCTACGGTCCATTCTGCAAAGAAGCCCGGACCAACACGGGGTTGTAATGTCGTTGGATTTTATTAACAAACGTTGCTACCCATATAATTATAATTAGTAATTATACAAAATACACTTATAGTTTACGTGTAGGAGAAATGCAGAACGACCGCCTCGTTGGTCGAGTGGCTATCGTACACGCCTAATGACACTGATCAACCGCGAGGCTTAGGTTCGATTCCCGGCGGGGCAGGCATTTGTGTGATGAACATTTAGATGTCTGCATTTCCGGGTGGGTGTTTATTAAATTTATTCTGGTATCTAAATATTTCTATGCATTAGTATCGTTGACTAACACCCATAACACAAGCATATAAATTGCTTACTTTGGGGTTAGATTCAATTTCTGTAACTTGTCCTTGAATATTTATTTATTTATTAACATTTTAGGACCACCGTTAGGTGATAGTTTTACTGTCATATGCATATGGATGATTATCAACAATAAACTATTATTAATTGTAATATTGATTTTATTAACAAACAACATTGCTACCCACATAATTATATTTAGTAACAATTTAAACTTAACCTTATTTGTAACTAGCAGCCCGCCCCGGCTTCGCATGGTAATTAAATATACATATAAACCTTTCTCTTTAATCACTACATCTATAAAAAAAATACCGCATCAAAATTCGTGGCGTAGTTTTAAAGATTTAAGTATACAAACGGACATAGGGACAGAGGAACTTAACTTTATTTGTAACATGTGTGTGAATGGACATATTATGTTACTAAAACTTATTAAAATATGATTTAATTTGTGTAGCGCCCTGTGGAATAGTGTTTTGGTGTTGAACTTGACTTCATGAGATTCCGATTTCTATTCGGTCAGGCAACAAAATAAAAATGATTTTTTCAATTTTCTTATGAAAATAATGTTGCTCGTGATGGGATATGTTAGCGGTTGCCTATAGGCTTGCCACCTATCACAAAATATGACTTAGTGTCTTTGGCTAGTTGTAGATGCCCTGGTTGTACCTCTGCCTACCTCTTTGGGATAGTGAAGATATTTTACTTCTAACTAAAGCTTTTGTATTAAATTTGGCACATAGTTTATGTGTAGGAGAAATATAGAACGCTAATATTTTTTAAATAAAAATGCTTATAAAGTGCATCAAATCAAAAAATAAAACATTACACAAACTATCATGCATTTGACACACACAGACAAATATATTGATGGTAACGATAAAAGATCACAGATGGCGCTCAAACTACATTCATAAAGTTTGGAAACAAAGTAGTTGGTCTTCAGAAATGAAGATGGCGTTCTCATTAAAAATATATTAAAATGTATGTCAGGTACGTATTGTGGTTAAATTTTGACCAATGAGCGACCACTAGTATCATTTAACATAACATTTATTATCTCGCTACGATTCTTCAGATACCTACGAGCAAAATTGCATCAAACAGGTTAAAAAGAAATAAGAATCTGCATATCCTTAACGACCCGTCATTAAACTCAACTGTCAGTTTAACATTGAACTTGGAATGAGTGATGCTCATCACTTTGATCTTTGACTTCAACAATCATTACTTTAATAATAACTTAGTCTTTGTTATTTAAAAGTGTCGTGAACAATGTGTAACAGGAGAAGAAAAGATACCTATTTTTATTATGGGCTAATACATCGCACACAAAAACTTATATTAAACAACTATAAATCGTCGTGCAATCGCGTAACAAACTTAGAAAAAAATATCTAATTGTGGTGTCGTGGGACACCAGATAGAAACGAAGTACCTTCGGCTAAAAAATCGACACAATTCATGAGTATATACGATGCATGGGCGGGGTGGAGTGAGGGATAAAGAGAAATGTATTTTACACTACTCGCTTGTGTATACGACTGTCGCGCCTGCGCACGTCTCATTTAACGGTTTTATTCCACGGACTTTTTCTTACGGGTTTACTATCACGTTTTTTCAGTTCGGTCATGCAGCAACTGTCGAGTCTGTGCACGTCACATTCAAAGGTTTTATTCCACGGTTCTTACTATCACATTTTTTGTCAGTTTGGTCGCGCAGCAAAATCCCTATCTCCTCCAAGCCTGCCGTAAGGAACTTTGTTCCAACATTCATCCAAATTATGAACCTCCTCTTTTTGGAGTCTTTTAAAAATAATAGTAAAATAGTGTAAGGCATATCCTCAACCAACATAATCATACCGATATAGAAAATGAAAAGATAATGAAGGTGAAGAAATGTTACGCGTGTCCCTAACCAATGCAGATAATGAAATAATCTTATATATATAAATGAAACCCGTTTTTCTTGGTCACGGCATCACGCATGAATGGCTGGAACGATTTCACTAATTCTTTTTTTGTTGTATTTGTCATTATTAGGAGAAGGTTCTTACGGAAAAAAACATTAAGAAAATCTCTCAGAAATATTGAAAAATATACATTTAATTTTGCAGTTCAAATTGAATAGGTACTCATACGTAAGATAGGTCAGCTATACAAAATAAAGTAGTTTCTACTATACTTCTATCATTCTATCATTGCTACGCTAAGGCGGTACGAAGTTCACCGGGTCAGCTAGTCATTAAATAAAAGTTTTCAAGAACCACCGACAAAATCAATATGTATGTGTTACCTACACCTCTTGCCGCCTCTTCTCTTCATTTATAAATTCAGTCCACCTGAACCACTGTCTCACCACGTTATTCCATCTGTATGCCGACGATCTCGAAATCTACACCCTCACAGAACTTCAAAGTGCTGTTGCTACCATTAGTCCATTCATAATGATCTAGTGAGCACTGAAAATTGGAACAATTCTTTTGCTGTTAAGCTTAACGAAATTAAGACTCAGGTCATTGTTATTAGTAGCCCTAGGATTATTAATACGATTGAGAGGGATAGTTTACACCCGGTTAAAATAAATGATGTTACTCTTTGTTATGGCAACCACTTAAAACATTTAGGATTTTTATTGACAACTAGCAGCACAACCCTCTTTGCACGTTTGTAAAATATACATATAAACCTTCCCATTCAATCACTTTACCTATTATAAAAAAAAGCATAAAAATCCGTGGCGCATTTTTAAAGATTTAAGCACACAAAGGGACATAGGGACAGAAGAAGCGACTTTGTTTTATACTATGTAGTTTAACCTTTCTTGAGACAAAGACCTTCAGGAGTTCAGTAGAAAAGTTTTCTGTGCCTGCAGTTCTTTCAGACGTATTCCATTTCTCCAACTCCCATCAAGATTATGCTTGCCGAATCCTTGCCTTTGTTGATTTTAGAATTTGCCGATGCCATAATTATTCTATGTGAATTTCGCGATTGACCAAATGAATAAACTTGAGCATCTTAAAAATTTTTGTTTATATTTTCGCTACGTAAATATGATCACGTTTCTGAATTTCGTGCTAAGCTCAAGTGGTTGCCTATCTATCTTCGCTGGAACTGGCATAGTCTCTCAATGCTGTAACGTATTCTCTTTAACCCATATGCCCTGCGTATTTAAAGGAGAGATTTAAATTTTGCAATAGTGAGGTAAAATTTCTTAGATAAAGTGATAATCTTTCTCTAAAAGTCTCGCTCGCTATCAGTAAATTTTTGGAACTTGCTTCTTGTAGAAGTGAGGAAAGCCTCAAATACATCTTTAAAAATAAGGTAAAATGTCATTTCCTATCCTTCTTTCCTGTTTTTTTATGGTAAGAAGCAACTGTTACCCAAAGACACCATACATGTTACTGGAGCGACACTATCTTAAGTTGTGTCTTATGTCTTATATAAGTTTAACTGATATACCGTTTCTATAGCGTAGGTACAGGTAAGGTACCGCCTGAACGATCACTTTAATCTACGAGCTTAATGACTTTGATTGACTTTTTTGGTGAATTGTTTCAGATTTAAACAACCGGACCATATTCATAACAAAAACTTGACCAACAGGTAGCTCTATTAAATATGACGTCAATACTACAACTTTTTGCATCCAACTAGCCATCCCGGTAAACTTTGTACCGCCTAGCCCGTGTGATTGTTTATTACTATAGAAGTATATTCACGCCCATATCCCCGAAAGGATAGACAGAAGTCAGAAGACACCTACGACTAGCCGAAGACACTAAGTCTCACAATGTGACAGGCTTGTGTCCCTAACCTGTGCCCGTTTCTAATCCAAGGAAATGGAGAAAATACATTTTCTATTCGTTTATTAATGTAATTTATTTCAATTCGCACATTTATCCTTGGCTTATAATTGGCTACTTACTTGACTACAAGAGGTTCCGGTTTTTCTTAGACCAAACCGCTCAAAATGTGTTCTTTTTAATTTTCTAATTATAAAATGTCATAGCCTGGGTCAGGATAAGTGCCCGACAAGTTGGCAACAGATCTGCCACTTATAACATTATTGGATAATCTTGGGTGACCCAGTCGCATCTCTGCCTAACTCTTCTTTACTTTTTAAGTGGTTTTACTAACCTTAATTTGTTCTAAAAATAAATATACTAGATATTATCTGTGGTTACTTCCTTGTATAATTTTTTTTCAGGTCTTTCGTATAAACTAATTTATATATCGAGATAAATATAATATAACAATAATATAATATATCCCTGGACAAGACACACAAATTGTAACTTGTCATAGACCCCAAAGAAAGCAAATTATATGTTTGTGCTATGGGTGTTAGTCAAAGATTCTAATACATAGAAATACTCAAGTAGATACCAGAATAAATTTATAAATAATGATACAATTAAAAATGTTTAATAACCTCCGGCAAAAAATATTTATAATGTAGCTAAGAACCATCTCGACCACCTCAGCTTTTGAACTAAAAAATCGCATCTTAATCGTTCCATTCATTTCAGAGTTATAATAGAATAGATAGATACACACACAAAAATTATGCAACGTAAACACGCAAGTTTCTATGGGTGTTAGGTAACGGGTTCTAATAAGTGCATAGAAGTACCTACTTATAAAGATATTTACAAGTGTAAATATAATAAACAACCGGACCTGGAAATACTGACAATTACTTACTCGTCGGGAATCAAACCCGAGCCTTGACAACCTCAAAGTAGGTGAAGTAAGGCCTATTACGCTAACCCTTCTACCAAAAAGGCATCATCAAACTTATAACACCTCTTTTCTTCTGTCGAGGTTTAGAAATAGCCTGTGTCATTACTTAGCTACATAACTCTTATTTAAGTAGGTAGGCATACCTACTTTTTTATTGTATTTATAATATTATGGTATATGATACAGATGTTAGTTTATTTTTGTATTGGAATTTATTGATATTCAAAACACCACATCCGATTAAAATAATATTTGTCAATATGTATCTTCACGCTCATATCCCCAAAGAAGTAGATAGAGGCATAAACAGAGCAGCCAAGACTAGCCGAAGACATTAAGTCCCTACAAAGTGATAAGTGGCGAGCCTATCTCCAACATATACAATCCAATTTTGTAAAAATTGAGAATACACATTTTCTATTTTTTCTTGTTGCCCGTCCCGGGGATCGAACCGGGACCTCAAGAAGTCAAGTCCGACGTCGGAGCGAGACTCGAGAGGTGGTATTAATCACTAAAAGTATTAAAATAATAGATACTCAAGCGTTCTTTTATTAACATTACTACTTCTCCAAAAAAATAAGTACAAGTCTTTTATATTGTACCTAACATACATATACATATAAATACTCCGAGAGAGGGCACTGGCGTCTTATAATTTAGTTTTTCATTAACCTACAGTAAGAGTCAAATGCTCACAAAGATAGAATGCAAGACATAAAAAATATTATATTAAATAAATGTTAAAAAACTTATAAACTCTTTTGTAAATATAAATGCTAGTGGTCGCCCATTGGTCGATATTCGACCATAATAAATTTTAAAAATCTCGTTGATAAGAACGCCATCTTCATTTGTCAAGACCAACTACTTTGTTTTTAAACTTTTAGTGCGCCATCTGTGATCTTTTATCGTTATCATCAATATATTTGTGTGTGTCAAATGCAGGGCAGTGTGGGTAATGTTTTATTTATCGATTTAATATAATATATAAGCATTATTATTGAAAAATATTATCGTTCTGCACTTCTCCTATTCATAAACTATAAGTGTGCCAAATTTTATGCTCCTGCGTCCCCCCAATTTTCTTAAAAAGAGGTCCAAAGTTTTGGCATCACGTATTAATATTTATATAGATATCTTTTTCTTAAATACACAAATAGAATCAAGCCGCAAAGTAAGCAAAGCTTGTGTCATTGGTGTTCGTCAACGATTCAAATACTTAGAAATATATATCAGAACAAACTATAAACATCCAGACTCGAAATGCAGATATCTAAATCATGTCTGCTCCGTCGGAAATCGAACTCGGGTCTCGCGGTTAGTCGGTGGAGTTAAGCGTTTATGTTAGCCACTCGACCAATGGACGGTAATAAACAATTGATTGATTGAGACTATATTTTGTCAAGTAGTCGACGAGAGCATTGCGTTTACTATATATTCACGGGCATTCGTCCCAAGAGATAAGCAGAGATATAACCAGCCTCACAATATTATAAGGAGCAAGCCTATCACCAAACGGGTACAAGTCCAATGCCAGGCAACGTTCTTTAAGAAAATTGAAAAAAAAATGACTATTTCGGTCGGGACCCAGGGATCGAACCCGAAACCTCATGGAGTTAAGTCATTTATTGTGTATTCAAATTTTACAGTAAGAGATAAAACGATATGAAAAGTGTGTATCGAAAAGGTTAGCTTCGCTTAACTAAGTGTGTCATAAAGTCCTCGGCAGCTTTTAAACACCTGCCAAAAACTAATGTGTATTTAAAGCCTAAGATTTACTAGTTAAGAACTCACTAGTGAACATAAATAAGTATATGCATACGTGACTTCCTGCACTACAAAGAAATTGATGCGCTGGCGAACATTCAGTCCGGGGTGTGCTATAAAAATTTTTCAAATTGTAGCCGAGAGATAGCATTAAATTTTCATCTCAATTCCTATTATTTTTAAATACAAACATTTGTTACAAATGTTGTTGTTTCGTTATTCAATTCAACAAAATACCTAAACTCTACACTTCACTACTATTCCTGCTGCCATAATGACTCTGTCATGTTCCGGTCTGAAGGGTAACTTGCACAATAGGTATTCTATCCCGGCATCAGGATAGCAACGCACCTGTAACATCTATCGTATTTATTTTTATTGGAAAACTAGCTGTGTCAGCGAAATTAGTTCCACCCGTTCATTTTGTATGGGAAAAAATTAAAATGTTGTATTTCGTAGTTTTTTCGCAGTCGAACGGCTTCCTCAAAGCTACCCCATCATCAATTTTCAAGCAAATCGGTTCAGATGTTCTTGAGTTATAAGCAGTGAATCTAACACGACTTCCATCTGTATATACAGATTGAAAATAGAAATTTCCTATTTTTTTTTGTTGCCTGGCCCGAGGGTCGATCCCGGCCCTAAAAAAGTCAAGTCCGACGTTGGAGCACACCGCGCCATCATTGGTTAACTTTGTCAGATTATCATTTTGTTTGTAAAACATGTATAACAAAGTTTATTGTTTGGGTTAGTCCAGAATATATTCTGAATATTTACCAGTGAATCATACGAAAAACGAAAAAATAAGATATTCAAGTGTACGATATTCACCCAAAACATGAAGCCTTATTTGAATACTAAATCGAAAAGCTCTGACATATGAAAAGAAAAGTAAAAGCTCACACTGTGAAGTTTTTAGATGTAGTGTTTGGAATATGATAAGTAATTTTTATCGCCTCTGTGGTCTAGCTTTTCAGTTGTTTCACTTGACTGCATGAGGCCCCGGTTCGAATCCCGGGTCGGGCAACAAAAAAGAAAATTGGGTTTTCCAGTTTTCTAAAAAAGAAATGTTGCTCGGGATTGGAAATGTGCCCTGTTGGCGATAGGCTTGCCACCTATCACATTGTGGAACTTAGAGTCTTCAGCTAGTCGTGGGTGCCCTGGTTGTGCCTTTGCCTACCTCTTCGGGGATATGGGCGTGAAGATGCTTTTTTTGCTATTTTATAAGTAATTTTATACATAATAATAACTTAACAATGTTTATATTATGTGTTATTTTATACTATTTTTTATGGGTAATGTATAAACGTAACAAATAAGAGATGGTGAAAATAAATGATAATAATAATAATTAAGGAAATTATATGCTTTCGTTATGGGTGTTAGTCAACGATACTAATACATAGAAATAATTTAATACCAGAATAAATTTAATAAACACCCAGGCCCGGAAGTGCAGACATCTAAACACTCATCACGCAAATACGGCAGGTATTCGGGAATTGAACGACCCGACCCTCATGGTGTGTCGGTGTAAATGTATTTATTTTATTTTTATTTAAAAAAATATGTAAAAATGTAATAACAAATATTTTTATGATGTTCTCGCTGTTTCAATTATTGGACACGATCATTTTAAAAACAGATTTTTTAAATTAAAAAACAGATATGACAAATATTTATAAATAGTAAATATTTTAATGATGTTTCCGCTGTTTCTATTGTTAAAAATATTAATTATAAAAAAAGAAAACTGCAAAAACCCGACATCGATTTTAAATTTTGATAAGTAAATCATCTATCTAAGTACGTAA
>NJDD01000762.1:676180-703112 GCA_002245505.1 Calephelis nemesis
AATTTCTTACCATCAGGAAATCCGTCTGCTTGTTTGCCTTCCTATAACATAAAAAAAAAAAAGCTTCTTCTTGAAATATTCGCTCAGGTTATTTGACGAATATAGACGCCTATTGGTCACCTTTATCCGTAGGATTAGGGCTTTCTGTACTCGCGTTCCACATGTACGGTAATAGCAGCCCCTAAACTTAAATAGAATTAGATTTAAGAAATAGACATATTTCTTGTGAGTACTAAATACAGTAAATTTGGTTTTGTATATTTATTACCCGTATTTGTATTCAGTTCGGGTCCGCTTTGTAGAATAAACTGTCGGTTTTACTGTCTGGTAGCTATAGCTATAGTTAAGAGGTAAGAATGGATTAAAGAGTCAGTAGTGACAAGACTACTGGTGGTAAAGAGTTCTGGAGGAACATCCCCTTCCTTATTCCTACCCTTAAAAAACACCCATTAACCTAACTTTTTATTATTTATTTCTGCGTTTATAATGACAGTGCTTGGCGCTGTTGTGTTCCGGGTCTGAGAATAAGATACTCGTAAAACTTGTAGGTATATTAGCCTAACACCATATGACAGTGACCCCTTACAACTTTTATCTCTGTTATCTTATATCAACGTTTGTCTCAGCATCAGATTATATCGTTGTCTTATGCCACAAAAATGATAATCTAATGGTGATCGCCTCTGTGGTCTACCTGTTCAGTTGTTGGACTTGACTGCATGAGGTCCCGGGTTCGAATCCTGGGTCGGGCAACAATAAGAAAATTGGGTTTTTCCAATTCTCTAATAAAAAAAACGTTGCTCGGGATTGGATATGTGCCCGGTTGGCGATAGGCTTGCCACCTATTACATTGTGCGACTTAGTGTCTTCGGCTAGTCGTAGGTGCCTTGGTTGTGCCTCTGCCTACCTCTCCGGGATATGGGTGTAAATATACTTTACTTTACTTTTAATAATCTAATGATCTACTGTGGCACGGAGTTACCGTGACGTAAGCATACATGACGTCATCAGCCTTAGTAAGAATAAGCGTGTAATAATTTTCCATGTCATAAAGATTCTTGTAATATATTGTAACCTTTTATTAATAGTGGGAATTAAGACGTCATAAAAATCATTTTTAGAGTAAACATAAAATCTTCGTTCGTAGAAATCTGTCAATATTATATTTATTACTGGTTTTGGGAAAATTACATGAGTAATAAGTACTAAGAAGTATGTATAGTGTATCTCAAAACACGGGTTAGGTTAAGTCTTTTAAGTGAATAAATTGTCCGGCTACTCTTAAAAGCGGAAAACTACAGTGCTGAGCACTCAGGTTGTACGCAGTAGATACGTGCTATCTCGATGTAGACAGACCATCTGCAGACTTTCTTAGTAGGAGTTTTGGCGCCATCGAGAGAAAAGCTGATGGTCGAAGTTTTTTCATAATTATTAAATTTCGTGTTGATATTGAGTGAAATTAGACAATTTTGGTGGCATTTTATACAATTTTGTTCAGTGAAAGTGCACAAATGAAATAATCATGAAGAAATTAGCGTATCGTGTATTTCATCGTTGCCGCCAAATCTCCTTACATGAACTTGTGTAATGAGGCCGCCGCTTTATCCAAGAGCCTGACATGACTTACTGACGACTTATGACTGATGACTAATTATAATTGATCAAAATTGATATAAAATTTGATGCAAATTTCTACTTGACGAATGGCAAAATACTAACGTGAAGGCCAAAACCTAAAGAAAGAAAGAAAAGACTTTCTTAGTAAGAGGCGAGCATGGCATGTCTAATGCCTTATCAAATCACGTAGAAAACGAACAACCACACTTCCCTTCTGATGGTAAGAGACAACCCTGGCGTATAGACACCAAAGATGTGAAAAGTGCGTTGCTGTCTTGTGGCTGGTATGTTAGGCCCACTGTGCATATCTACCAGCTAACCTACCCTCCAAACTGGAATATCTTTATGGCGGCAGGAACTGTTAAGGTGGTTCATCTTTACCCTGACACTTACCTACCATCAATGATCTTGCGGCAATGACCTATGTAACCTAAGCTCGCCTTTCGCCAGATGATCTATTCTGAATGGCCGGGTGAACATGGAAAACAACCATACCATTACCATAGTCATATCATTGGCCACGATTATTTCTTACCGTCAGGAGAGCCGTGTGCCTTTTCTGTCTTCTGCCTTAAAGAAAATACGTAGTTGCTAATACAGGCAAGTCGTTATAACATTTCACCGACAAGTTATATTGTGCTATTTTTTTCTTGTCTTTTATGATATTGGAAGGCAAACAAGCAAACGAATTTCCTGATGGTAAAGAAATTCACGCCGCCTAGAGGCACCAAAGGTGATAATGTTACTTTGCCAACCTGAGGCCGGGATGTTAGACCTCGAGCAAAAGTAAGTTTACCGGCTATCTTAATCTCCTAACCGGAACGGCAAGCACTGACGTTATGGCGACAGGAATAGGTAAGGCGGTGGTAACGATTCGGGCGAGTCACTGCCAAAACTATAACACCAAGTCAGATGTCACGGTGTTTTACACTAGTGACTTTAAGCCTATGCTCGCCTCTTTCGAGCTGCCTAGGGAAGGTCGATTCTGCAAAGGAGTCTGGATCAACACGGTGAATTATATTTAATGATACTTTTATTAATATAAACAGCTCTTAATAATTCTTAATTTAAACTAAATAATATAATACTGCTAACAATATGGTCCAGCGGCCATATAACAATTATCATCTTTTTATGAAAACGTTGAATTATTTATAAAAATTATATCCGACCAACTACACAATCATGAAAAACAAGTTATAATTCCAGCTTTGTCTGAAATTCTTGTATGTATATAAATATGACTAACTACTGACTACATAGATTATATTATGAGATAATGCTGTAACATTATTATGGGTTTAGGGATATTATTATTCAGAGAGTGACACTGCAGGGAACTACTAGCACTGTTATCTAATAATGTTTGCGTTTTAACCTGCTGATCTGATTGGTATATGAGTACAATCAATAGCTCCAATTACTTTTGGAAAGGTAGATATTTCATAAAATTTTCAAGCCTGCTTCCATTTCCTGAGTTGTTTGTGGCATTAATACCCATGTGGGTCGCATTCTAGCAATTACTATGCTCACTCTAGACTTGACTTATGTACTCCAGAAGTATCACTAATACATCTTTGGAATGAGCCACATGTATGATATTCTAATCTTATTAATATTTGCTGAATCGGGGTTATTGCATAATTTCTGAAAGAAATTGAATAATTAAAGTAATATCCTTCAAACTTGGCAAGAATTGCTATGAAAACCATAGGTTAACTAACTATTTACCACAAATCCGTGAAAATGTAAAATTAGATATTACTTAATATTTCAGATTTTACTTTTAAACTAGGTTAGTTCGTAATCTACTTACTTTGTCGTCCAGTGTATTAAAAATTCTTTAAGACGATAGAGCCCGTGCTAAATTTTTGGAAACTCGGAACCTCTCCAAAAATGAATCATCGTCCCATTTTGCAAATCTATCTACTCTTGACATGTAAACTTTTCTCTTTCTCCTGTTTTCGTATTCTTCATCAGAAGAACTAATTTTCCAAAGAATTTCTTGTAGTAGGGACATTACCACAACTGAACTTAGATATTTAAGTTGGTTGGTAGGTATTTTAAAGTATTTAAACAATCTATGGAGCCGTTAAATGCTTTTGAAAATAAAACTGTTGCGTTTGACATTTGATTGCTTACAGATAACTTTAACCACTAACCGGCCGAAATTGAACGGTTATGGTTAACGTCAAATCGTGACGTCAACTCTTTTTTCCTTTAACCGGAAATTTAACCAATTTTTTCAAATTGTTATGGTTAAAGTAAGATGGTGCAGCTCACTCTTAATCGACAAAGTGCAATGGGTCCCCACGACGCTGGAGTTATATTATAAAAACCGCGAGGTTAGCAACACGTTAGTTATTCAAAAAAATTGACAATTACTATTCATCTTTGATTTAGAATAAGATTTAAATAAATAGTGAAGACAATACTTTTTTTACTTATTCACACGTCGCACCTTTTTTTGCATCGCGCTGGCAGACGAACAAAAAGGGGCGCTTGGTGAGGCGCATAAATAAGTGGAAGGTTTCGCTTGAGAACGGGGCTCTGAAGCTAAAGTTTGGCACAGGTATCTACCAACGTCGCCTTGGTCTAGCGGTACGGCGTCGGAATTGACTTTGTAAGGTCTCGGGCAATTAAAAAAATAGAAAATGTATAATTTTTGATAAAAATAATGTTGTCCGGGATTGGATATGTGCCCGTTTGGTGATAGGCTTGCCAAGTATCACATTGTGAGACTTAGTATCTTTGGCTAATCGTGGGTGACCTAGCACCTCTCCTGGGATATGGGTGTGAAGATAGTTACTTACTTTTTTTTAGTACCTACGTAGTATGTAACACCGCCGATCCTACATCTGTACGAATAGCTGAAAATATGACTATCTGACTGACTATTTGAGTATCTGAGTTCTGTTCTTCATTCGTTTGGTGACATTGATCAATACATCTATATAATTTATTAGGTGGTAGAGTTTAGCAGCGACTGGCCCCGATTGGTACCACCGCCTCACCTATTCCTGCCGCCATAAAGTCATGACGTGTTCCGGTTCGGAGGGTAAGGTAGCCGGTAAACTTACTTTTGCTCGAGGCCTGACATCCTGACCTCAGGTTGGCAACGCATCATTACGACCTTTGGTGTCTCTAGCTGGCGTGAATTTCTTATCATCAGGAAATCCGTCTGCTTCTTTGCCTTCCAATATAATAAAAAAAAATATCACCCCAAAAATTGGATAAAATAGCGTGAACTGACCGATGGCAATTGTGATCCCGACATGCCGGAAATGCTGAACATACAGTCCTTAAAACCATTATTAGGCCTGTTAATTTGAACGATTTTTTATGATATTGGAAGGCAAACAAGCAGATGGGTTTCCCGATGGTAAGAAATTCTTGTCGCTTAGTGATACCAAAGGTGGTAATGGTGCGTTGTCAACTTAGTCCGGGATGTTGGGCCTCGAAACAAAGTAAGTTCGACGGCTATCTTACCTTCCGAACCGGAACACGTCAACGGCTAGTACCAATCCGGGCGAGTCGCTGCCAAACTATACCACCTATTAAAGTATGGCCATAAACAGAGGTTGCACAAGGGATTTGGATATGCTGGAGGATATGTTCAGTGTAATACAAAAGGATCGTATTGAAAACGTCACATACGTGGTAGTCTTCATATCCGTGTTATGGAAGATAAACTGCAAGAAAATCTACTAAAATGGTGCGGTCATGTTTTACATACACCAACTGGCTACGTATATAAAAAAATTCTAAGCGCCTTTAAGCTTTTTGCGCGCTGGTAAAAAATGGCCGGTCAAGATAAGATGTCGTGGAACAAGACATGTGAAAGAAAGAAAGAAAAAATATTTATTTTGCATAGTATGAGTGTTACAAAGGAGTTACAAAATTATTTAGTAATTCAAAAATATTCTACCAACTTGTGGTGTGCAAAAATTTTATTGATTTCTATGCTAATGGGCTCAATTGCCAAAGTCCGTGCAAAGTGGAGAAGATATAGGATATATAGGAAAGTGGACCCTGGGTCTTTCACTTAAGGAATATTCCTGCCGCCATAACGTCATGACGTGTTCCGGTTCGGAGGGTAAGGTAGCCGGTAAACTTACTTTTTCTCGAGGCCTAACATCCTGACCTCAGGTTGACAACGCACCATTACCATCTTTGGTGTCTCTAGGCGGCGTGAATTTCTTACCATTAGGAAATCTTGTTTGCCTTCCAATATCATAAAAAAGACAGGATTAATTATGATGATGATTATGAAAACAACACTTTAATTTTTGCTATACAAACTCGCATTATCTTTCGAACGTAACTAAATTCGCCGGGTCAGCTAGTAACAAATGTATTTTCCTATAAGGAAATTGCTGTCTAAATATGATAAATAACTAATTAAATGTATAAGAAAACAGAATCTTTTTATTTTTAATTAGTCATTTGCATATTTTACGGTTTTGATTATGTTCTTTGTTTTAGAACAGTTTTATTTATGAAGTCATTATTTTTAATTCTTCATTTTTCCTTAAAGAGTTAGTATTTTCAGATACTTTTTTACACATGAAAGTCAATGCAAATTTTACCGCCTCTAAAAAGTAGTTGTTTCTCAATTCGACTGTTTGCTTTTTTATTGTTTTTGTATATTTATTAAAAAAACACTCCAATTTTATTTACTTGTATAGATAAATCAAAACCTCCTATTAACTTAAAAAAAAACAGTAACAAACATTTCGTTTCACGCAGTCTGGTTTTTGTGATTTAATATTTTTCTCGTCAAATTGAAGTAAAGCAAACAAATTACCGAAATTTATTATTATTTTTTGCTTTAAACATAATTTAATCACATTTAAGAACAACTATTATATATTTTTTTGAAAACTTAAAACTGGTTATTAAAGTTCTACAAAAATTCTAGAATTGCAAAAATCAAAGTAAAGCTCCTTCAAACAAAATAATAATTAATACAATGTCATTTTTGTATTACTTTAACAATTACTTAAACATAAGTATAGTTATATGAATTCCAAATGACTATTCTAATATATGTTACAGGTAATGTGTGATATTAGGAATTGTTTATAATTCCTAGCTAATGTACAAATAAATAAATATCCCTAGACAAGTTACACAAATTGAATCTAACGCCAAAGTAAGCAAATTATATGCTTGTGTTGTGGGTGTTAGTCAACGATACCAATACATAGAAATATAAAGAATATATACTAGAATAAATTTACTAACATCCAGACCCAAAAATGCGGGCAACTAAATGCTCATCACACAAAAATCTGCAACAATTACATAGAAAGAACCAATGACAATCAAACTCTTATCTAAAACTGGTTCAATGTAATACAAAAAATTTAAATAAGGTTAGAGACCCTTTTTTACCAAAATATTTTATTCTTTAACAAAGTTACATGAAAGTCTTGAAATTTAGAAATTCTGCAGAACAAACGAGTTTATTTGATGTTAAAAGTTCTCTTAACATCAACATGTCGATTCTAGTTAAATTACCGCTTCTTGCTTAAATCTTTGTTGCATATGTTAATACTTAATAAGATTCAAAATAAGCTAAGAATATTGACCACTTTTTTACAAAGTTTGTCCTGAAACCAACATACACCATGTGATGCTTAAAATGCTCCAATCGACTAATAGGTACTTTTCCCTGAACTCACATTTGTACCAGGGGCACTTTAATTTGGAGGTAGAAGACTTTAAGTTATATTCTCTTAGAAGGATGTTAAATATTTGTCATATTATGCACTAAAACTATTCATAGGATAAAGTAATGCTCTGCAAAATGAGAATATTCTCCTCTGGTCAACTAGCATTTTTATTCATTAATTTGTAATCGGAATATAGAATAGCTTATATATGGCAATTTATAACGGGTGAGACCGCGGATAATAGCTAGTTTATGACAAAAATTGAAAATAATTAAGCACACGGACTTTCTGATGGTTAGAAATTCACATTTGTTTCATTTATTTAATAAAATAATATACATATTTTTTTGCAAAAAGCTTTGCAAAATCCTTACGTTGGTTTGTCCGCAAGCATACCTACTCGCGTAACTATTTAAATAGTAATATTTTAACATCGCTAAACTTGACAATAATGCGTTGCAAACCTAAGGCTGAAGCTTAAGACGGTGTGCGCTACTGCAAATTTTGTTAAGGTAAGAACCTAAAAATATGGTAGGCTATTCGTCTACAACTTTCGACTTTTAAAAATTAATTACATTCACAATAGATTATTGTACATTTTTAATTTTGTAAAAATAGTGTAATTCAATTCAATAAGCTCTACTTTTTAATTTTTAGAAGATAGTATATTAAATGATAGTATTACAAAAAAGCAGTATTTTTAGTGACAACGTTTTTAAGTAAAAAAAGAAATTTGTAATATAATACCATGTATTATGTAAAACAGTAGCCATAGACTCTACGGCTATTTTATTTACATTTTGTATGTAACACGTTTCTAGGAGTTGTGTACAATTCCTGACATTACACATTTCCTGTGACATATACACCAACAATATTCATTAGTCTATGAAACCGGTATTTAGTAAACCATGTAACATTAAAGAATGTGCCAAACTACAAACAAGTCTTTGAAAATATTTTTAAAATGGAGATGTAACGACCTCATAACCGAGTAAAACATAATCTCATAGTTTAGGCACCTTGATACAGTGCAAGCACGTTTAAAGCCCCATACTCAGTCAGCCAGAAGAGCCAATCACCGCGCTCCCCCGTTCCATGATTACTATGAACAATGGCGCTCTAAAGTAAACGTCATAAGCGACAAATCACTATTTTTGACACTATAAAAGTAATTTGAAAAAAAGTATAAAAACTGAAACACTTATCTTTTAGGTATAGTACTTATCTATGTTTACGTTAAATCTGGTGTCCATATTTTCATATTTGAAGTATACATTTGCGTTTTGATTTCAAAAAAGGGTTAACTTTTTTATTATTTTCTATCGAGCAAAGTGAAATGAATCGTGTTTTGGAAACACTAGTCTAGTAAAGCAAATTCATGTTAATCTTGTGTATTTTTGTCAGCAAGATCCATAATTGCTTTATATGAAAAAAACAGTAAACTGCTGACGTATTTTAGCGTATATGGCCCCTTAATATAACATACCTACCAGCTAAATTTCGTAACGATCGTTTCAGTACATTTACAAATCCACTCACCACAAAACACAAATGAGTTCTTAGGCTTATTTGTTTTTTGTAAAAAAAACCCTAAGAAGTTGTGCGCACAGACTACTCATTTGCATAGCGTTCACTCCGTGAGTTCTTAGGCTTATTAGTTTTTTGTAAAAAAACCCTAAGAAATTGTGCGCACGGACTACTCATTTGCATAGCGTTGAATGACGTAAACGAAGGTACCGGAGAGATCATTAATAATTAACTCTTACGGAGAAGACGTATCGTAATTTGAATATTGTATTAGTAAGTTTTTGTCGTATTCCGGTTTTCGGAGCAGCCGGTAAAGTTATATAAAAAAGTGTTATCTACACCTAAAACAATTTTATTACGTATATACATACGGGTTCGACTTGAATAAATAAAATGCTAATTAATCTCATTACCATAATTCACACGGCTATGTATGTGAAAATTAAGTCAATATTTTACACAATTCATTCATATTACACCAATTGCACTAGAAAAATGTGTTTTCTGACCCTAACATAGTGACATATTCGATTCCAATTTCGAATTTGTATGAAATCGAGATTCTATAGTAAGTACTCTTCTATATTTCGTGGAAGTATATTACCATGTTGGCAGTTCTAAAGTTTATTCCTAGAGATCGGGCTCGTCGAGACAAACACGAGGATACATATTTAAAAAAAACGAACAAGGGGTTTATTAAATATTTTTGAAGAATCTTTGAAAATTTGATAAATTCGTAGGAAAAAGTGAAACTCCAATTCAATTACAATTAGGATCAAAAAAGTATGTAGGTCAAAATTTGCGGTGTTATTTCCAAATATTTAATCTAATTTTATCAATTTGATGGTATGTCAAATTAGGTGGTACAAATCAGTACAAATTTTGTGGAAAAAATTACATAGGTATTTAAAATTTATGTTTAAATCAAGTTTCAAATAAATTATATATAACTATATAATATGTAGATCAAGCACTGAATCTCTGCAAAACTCTACCTAAAGATACCGCTAGATGAGTATAATACCTATTCCTAATGGATCTTCCACAACGTCCGGCACAAGTAGTAGGTACTTATTGAAATTGCGACGATGCACAAATGTTACTAGTTCATTGCTTGGTTTCGCAAAAGTAAAATGTCAAGTCCTAGGACCTATGCTATTGCTCCATGTTTACAAATCTTACTTTAAACACTCAAACTATACATTTACTAATCGTTGTCTAAGTTAAACACGTGTTTAATAACGTTTTTCAACTGCTACCGTCACAAACACTAAAGCTTTTACCAGTGAATATAGAAAGTGTTTAATATGTGTTTATTTCTTAACAACCATTCACCTCAGTTTTGTGGTATCACTTTTTAAAGCGTTTTTTTAAAGCGTTGTTGATGTGATGTTTATCTTTTTTTGGTGCTGATGTTTCAGTATTTGCTAAAATATCGTGCACGTGGAATGAAAAAAAACATTTTTATGTAGTAGGGAACGGACTTTCATCGACTTGTAAAAAACGACACAATCTCCATTATGTTCGAATTCCACATTTTATTTACGTACTAGGTTAGATCAAAAAGTTCGTAGCCTAACCTACATGGAGCTAAGACATCTTTTTAAATCTACTGTCATTTGTTAGTATGTGTCATATTGATTTATTGTGCGCAGTTTTATTCTGATACTGCACAACACGTAGTGATTATATTCTATTTGCTGCACAATATAAATTTTCTGTGATTATTTGTTTAAAGCAATCTGACGCAATTTTCAATAATGGAGAAAATTGAACACCGTGCAGTCATTAAGTAACTTAATAAAAAAGGCCTATCACCAAAAGACATCCATAAAGATATGGTAAGCACTTTGAGGGAGTCTGCTCCATCGTATTTCGGTGTCAAGAATTGGGTAACTGAGTTTAAGCGCGGTCGTGAGAGCATTAAAGATGATCCTAGGAGTGGAAGGCCTACATCCTCTACCACGAAAGAAAACATCGATAACGTTTGTGATCTCATACTGGGTGACCGACGTTTGACCATTGGTACGATAGCTGAGATAACAAACATTAGTTATGGCCGGGTGCAACACATAATAACGGACGAGTTGGGGTTCCATAAGGTTTCTGCTCGCTGTTGCTTTCAGCTGAACAAAAACGAGTTTGATACACAATTTTGCGAGACTGTTTGGAACTTTTTGAGACTGATCTTTTGTCTAGATTTGTTACCATGCAGATTATGATGAAAGCAGGGTTCACCACCATACTCCTGAATCAAAGCAACAATCCAAACAGTGAAAAGATCAGACTCTCCTACACCAAAAAGGCTAAGGTCGTTTTGTCGACTAACAAAGTCATGGCTTCTGGTGTTTGGGATGCGAAGGGCATTATATTCATTTGTATATTATTTAAGGTCAAACTATAAATTCTAGTTATTATTGTAACCTTTTACGAAGACTCCGGGAAGAAATAAAAGAAAAAAGGCCCGGAATGTTTCGTAAGAGTTTTGTTTCATCAAGACAATGCACGTGTTCACACTTCGGTTGAAACAATGTCTGTAATCCATGATTGTGGCTACGAATTGCTGCCCCACCCACCTTATTCACCGGCTTTAGCCCCCACGGATTATCATTTATTTCCAAATTTAAAAAAACACTTGGGTGGCTCGGAATTTTCGACCCAAGATGAGGTGATAGTCGCAGTAAACGACTATTTCGCCGACCTTCCGGAATCTTTTTTTTGAGGGGATAAACAAGTTGCAGGTCAGGCGGAAGAGGTGTGTTGAGCTAGATGGAGACTATGTCGAAAAATAAAAATAAATTTAGACCCACTTTTCTTTCATTTTCTTGGTCGGGCTTAGAACTTTTGGATCACCCTCGTATGTTAGTAGATTTTTTCTTCATTTGTTAATCCAATTTAAAAACATTTTTTTAAAAAAGCATTATTACGAGATGGTTGCTATTGAAGTTTGGATATGCGCCTTTACCTTGAGTTAGTAAAGATTACATTCGAGAAGTTACGTATCGAAATCTATGACCACGTGAATCTTTTTATCCCGTGTTGATCCGAGTTCCTTTGCAGAATAGACCATCTGCCTTCCTGCTAGGCAGCTCATAAAAGGCGAGCATAGGCTTACCGTCACTAACACCGTGATATCCTACCAGGTGGTAGAGTTTCGCAGCGACTCGGCCGGATTGGTACCACTGCCTTACCTATTCCTGCCACCATAACGTCCATTGCTTGTCGTTGACGTGTACCGTTTCGGAGGGTAAGGTAGCCGGTAAAATTATTTTGCTCGAGGCCTAACATCCCGGCCTCAGGTTGGCAACGCACCATTTTTGATGTTTCCTTTCCACCACCTTTGATGTCTCTAGGCGACTTGAATTTCTTACCATCAGGAAATTCGTCTGCTTGTTTGCCTTCCATTACCATAAAAAATGACACTTTTGGTCTAAAATGTGTTTCTTTTAGTTACCAATAGAGGCGCTGTTCGAAATTTTGAATTTTGATACAAATAATTTACAGAGACATTAGCAAGTAAAGTAAAATTGAGTATTGGAAATGGGTATCGAGTATGTCATTTTAGTATTTTGAACACAGCACTGGCGAATTTTTAACATTTACTTAATAGTACCTAGGTAAACACTACATTATTTTATTGGATTTTTTTTATTTATCTGTTACTTAATTAAAAATTGTGTGTGTACTTATGTACACGCGTTAGAAGTTATACTTTTTCGGCGTAATAAGATAAAAATCTTTTTAAAAATTTTATATTTTGCCTTATTTTACATTTGTAGACAAAATGACACTAACTATATAAATAAAGAAATATTGTGAATACAGTTGTCAGTTCTCACGCAAACATACGTAGATGTCGTTACTTTTACTTTGTTGGTACCTTTTTTGAAAAACTTAAATGTTATCTATAGCTAACTTCATCATGTCGGTTTTTCGTGACGGTGTGCGAGCGCATCGTAAAAATTTACCCTCATCATTTTTTCCTAACGCGCCAAAAGAAGTATAACTTCAATAATCCGTTAGTACAGTGTTTCAATATTACCTAAAGTGACATAATATACGTAATACGATTCCAATTTCCAATTCCCATGACATCGAGATTCAAGAATAACCCTACTGATCAGGAAATCAGGAAATCGAGGAAAATAATTAATTTTTATGCTCGTGGATTATGTACTTATTATAAACTAAGTCGGTCTTTCGTAGTTTTATTGCGCTTAAGTTATGATAAGGCTAACGTGGCTTATAAACTTAGGACATAGATGTTACAGGTGCGTCCGCTGTCGTGTGACCGAGAAATCAGATAAGGATGCCGACAGTGCTACTCACGAATTTTATGATTGCATGACAGGTTTGAGTATGGTGGTGGATTCAGCACTCTACCACTAATACGCTACTCACGTTGGCAATGACACATTGTTTCTTTTGAACTGTCATGCCAGTGGAAGAACCAGTCTATTTACATAACAATTCCTGCCGCCATGACGACAGTGCTTGCCGTTGACGCGTTCCGGTTCGGAGCATAAGGTAGCCGGTAAGCTAACTTTTGCTCGAGGCCTGACATCCCGGCTAGACGATCTGCCTTCCGGCAGCTCGTAAAACGCGAGCATAAGCTTACCGTCATTAACACCGTTACATCTGACTAGGTGGTAGAGTTTCGCTGCGAGTCACCCGGATTGGTACCACCGCCTTACCTATTCCTGCCACCATAGCGTCATGACGTATTCCGGTTTGGAGGGTAAGGTAGCCGGTAAACATACTTTTGCTCAAGGCCTAACATCCCGGCCTTAGGTTGGCAACGCACCGTTACCACTTTTGGCTTGAATTTCTTACCATCAGGAAATCCGTCAGCTTGGGTAAGAAAGTATACGGAAAGCACTTAATTTGGATACTTTTTAATATTTTTGGAGCCTTTCCCTATTTCATAATTCTGTTGCGGAGTTGATTTGAGTTGATAAAACTAATAAATAATATTCTGCTAATTGTACCCATTTGTTCAATTTCGTTTTCTAGTTTACCTTTTGTAGTTTATGCGTGATACAGAGAAATTTTAGTTATATTTATAAAAATAATCCCTTATCAAAAAGAAGTTACTTTTCATAACTTTTGCCTACTTATATAGAAACGAAAGTAGCAATTATTAAAATTATATATTCATACTGAATGTCATGATAATGTTAAAATTTATTCAGTAGTTTAAGGCGCCTTCACTTGAATTTCCTGCTATTTTCTAATGCACGTTCAATATAATCTTTATTTTTGTAAGTATTTAGCTATGTCACTTTATAATTTAAGTAATTTGTATTAATTTTAATGCAAAACATAATTTGCACAAGTTAATTCACAATTACACACTATTAATATACATTCATTACATATACCTAAGTAACTATCCGACACTGCAACTTCGTATCGCTTTACCAGCTGCTATCAGTTTTTACCGATTTAAAAAATTATTTTCCCATTTTACCGGAAATAATCCTGATTTTTATTTTGATAAAAACCTAATTACGCCGATCAGCCGCGAGGCTCGGGTTCGATAACTGACGTGGATATTTGTGTGATGTCTGCATTTCCGGGTCTGGGTGTTTATGAAATATATACTGGGTATGTATTTAAGTATTTCTATGTATTAATATAGTTGACTAACACCCATAGTACAAGCATATAATTTGCTTACTTTGGGGTTAGATTGAATTTGCGTAACTTGTCCAGGGATATTTATTTATTTATCCTTAACTCTTTCAATGCTGCATAAATCCAAGGATGACAGAAGTTGTATGTACAGAAGATATTCTATATAAGTATATTGATTGTCAAAGTTAGTAAGTAAGTAAGTAAGTATATTCAAGCCCATATCCCCGAAGAGGTAGGCAGAAGCACAACCAGGGCATCCACGATTTGCCGGAGACACTAAATCCCAAAATATGATAGATGGGAAGCCTATCGCCAACCGGTCACATTGTAAGGTCGGGTGTTTAAGAGAGTAATGAAACGCTCTAGGTTCGAGAATACACTGACTATAATGGATAATAACATGATTAATATATAGCTTACAACTACTACATCACAACATATCCAATCCCGAAGCAACATTTTTTGTATAAGAAAAAAAACAAATTTTCCTTTGTTGCCCGACCCGGAAACCGAACCCGGGATCTCATGCAGTCGAGTCCAAAACTTGGACCGCTAGACTACAGAGGTGACTAATGCCATTATTATAAAATGAAAATTGATGAAATCGTACCTTAAAGGATATTTAAAATAAGGACTTGATAGTTGATACGGGAAAATACTGACGTATCGCAAGACTGGTATTATTCATATGGGAAATTAACAATGACTCGTAAAGTAATGATAGTAAAATGAGGATCTGATGCTTACGTACGGAATGTGTTAATGAGTACGTGCAATACTAGATACGTGTTTACATAGTTACTTGCATATTTTTAAATTGAAAACTTATTTAGCGGCGTTGCGCATTATTTTTAGGATGGGTAAAAACTTCTAAGCTCGCGTCAGGACACGTGACTTGATCGGAAATTCGTAAGACGGATGGATAGTAAACAGCCGGCGCGGCGTAAGAGAGGAAGTATCCCCCTCCCTTTGGCTTATCGTCACAAACACCGTGACACCTAACTAGGTTGTAGAGTTTCCCAGCAATCCGCCCGGGTTGGTACCGACGCCTTACGTCAGCGCTTGCCATTGACTTGTACCGGTTCAATTACCCGGTAGCCGGTAACTTATTTTTGCTGAAGGCCAAACACGGCATGTTAGGCCTTTAGCAAAAATAAGTTGACCACCTTCAGGTTGTCTCTAGCCGGCGTGAATTTCTTACCATCGGGAAATCCTTCTGCTTGTTTGCCTTCTAGTATCATACCAAAAATATACGTAGTTTACGGATAAGTAGGTGAAATCTTGGATCTTGGAAAAAAGATAAAATCTCAGCAAAATACGATTACGCGCTCGTGGCATCAAAAACATCGCGTAAACAAATAACAACGTCATTAAGAACAATGACAGTGGCTTATGAAGTTAAAATATTTATCGCCTCTGTGGTCTAGCGGTTAAGTTGTTGGACTTGACTGCTTGAGGTCCTGGGTTCGAATTCCGGGTCGGGCAACAAAAAGAAAATTGGATTTTTCTTATTTTTTAATAAAAAAAAACGTTGTTCGGGATTGGAAATGTGCCCGGTTGGCGATAGGCTTGTCACCTATCACATTGTGGGACTTAGTGTCTTCGACTAGTCGCGGGTGCCCTGGTTGTGCCTCTGCCTACCTCTTCGGGGATATGGGCGTGAAGATACTTTTTTTATATTTAAGTGAAAAATATTTATAAACCTTGACAAAAACCTTTTGGTAATGAAGCTAAGAATAATCTCCATCACGACAGCTTTTAAGCAAATACTGCACATTTTAATCGATCTATACGTTTAGGAGTTATGATTCCACAGACACAAACACACAAAGACAAACACAGACACACACACACACACACAAAGACAAATACAGACATACAAGCAGGCTCACATATATACACGCAGTCACAGACGTACGGTTTATTGACACCAATTAATTTTAAACTAGCTGTGCCAGCGAACTTCGTTGTACCTGTTCTGTTTGTATTATTACCATATAATATTAAATAAATAAAAATTTTTGGACAAGTTACACAAACTGAATCTCACCTCAAAATAAGCGAATTATATACTTTTGTCATGGATGTCAGTCAACAATACTAATATATAGAAATGCTTAAATAGATACCAGAATAAATTTAATAAACACCCAGGCCCGGAAATGCAGACATCTAAACGTTCATCAAAATGCCTGCCCCCGTCGGGAATCAAACCCGAGCGCCGAGCCTCGAAGTTGATCGGTGTAGTCAGGCGTGTACGCCAGCCTCTTTTATTGATTCATATGTCTTATTCTTCACCAGCTGTACAATACATGATTATTCTCCAGCCGCTAAGTTCCACTACTATTGTCACCAGTGCCTTTACCAAGTTGCTCTAGATCGGGGGTGGGCAAATTCTTTTGACCGCGGGCCGGTAAATTAAAAAAAAATCTAGTGGCGGGCCAATAAATTATAATTAATCTTGAGGCGGGCCGGTTTATTAAAACACCTTAAAATAGCAGTAAACATTAAAACGTTGTATAAAGATAACATAAGGCTTTTTTTTATTTTACAATCCTTTATTGAAATAAAATCTATTTATGAAGTCTTAACATATAAAATACGCAATATATATATGTTTGAAGTAACGATTAAGTATCCTAATTGTTCAAATTTCCATAGTCTTTTAACATTTCGACCATTAATTTTTTAAGGAGGTTCATATTTTTTCTGAAAAAAACCCTCGGCGGGCCGGATCTAAACCTCTCAAGGGCCGGATCCGGCCCGCGGGCCGTAATTTGCCCACCCCTGCTCTAGATTATATTATTATTATTGTAATAGATTACGTTAATTTACCTATCGAAAGCGTTTGTGGTCTAAAATATCGTTCACATTTTTAAGTTGAAGTAAACTTCTCGACATTTCAATACCAGAGTGATGATGTGGGCAGGCGGCTATGGCAAGGCGCCTAATACAGTTCGAAATCCTGACAATATCTCTACATCAAATAGCGAACTAACAACTCAAATACCGACTTTGTAAATTTTAAAGTGTGTCTATTTATTTTTTCTTTTTTAAGTCGCCAATGAATGATCTTTAAAATATTTTTTACGTTTGGAAACAGTTGTAACTTTTTGTTTCGATATCTAAACGCGGGCGTAGTCGCAGGAAACGTCTAGTGCAATACATTTGTTGTACGGAAAATTTGGTCCGACAGTGTTCTACATTTTTGTAAAAAACTATGTACCTATTATGAATTACTTAAAATCATATACAATTATAACATTACATTAGTGTTATAATAAATTCAATGTACTTATGCCTCTTGTATTGCGTCATTTGTACCATATGGTCGATTTTATGAGGATGCCTTGCGCTTGTTGTCGAGGAGAAGCACACATATTTCGAGAGTTCTCTTGATGTACGTTGTCGTGAGTTCTTCGAAAAAGCTGGCCAAGGACGTGTAAAATAAGGATTATTTCCTGAGCTCGAAGTCCTTTCGTCGTCTGTAAGGTTACGGTACGGTAAGGTTGGATACGTACTTTTAGGTACTTTTAAGCACAACACTGTATACTACTACTATTATTAACATTAATTACGGATTCGTTGAATTTATTTGGAATTAAATGTTAATAATCCTCTAATACTGTGTTTAAGACTACCTTTGTTTATGATATGGAAATACAGACATCAACCTTAAGCCGGGATGTTAAGGAACAAGCAAAAGTAAGTGTGCCTGCTACCTTACCTTCTAGAACAGTCAATTGCAGGCACTGATGTTATAGCGGCAGGAATAGGTAAGACATTGGTACTAGTCCTGATGTCACGGTGTTGGTGACGGAAAGCCTATGCTCGCCTTCTACAAGTTACAGACATACAGACTAACACGGGGTACCTAAAATGACATGTCCGATTACAATTTTCAATTTGCATGTAATCGAGATCCAATTGTAACACTACAATATCGCCTCTGTAGTATAGCGGTCAGGCGTCGGACTTGACTTGAGGTTTCGGGTTCGATCCCCTGGTGGAGTAACAAAAAATAGAAAACGTGTATTTTAAATTTCCTATTAAAAAATAAATTGGATACGTGCCGGAACGGGACATGTTGGTCCGGGCCCTTTTGCAGAATAAATCGTCTACCTTCCTGCCAGGTAGCTCGTAAAAGGCGAGCATAGTCTTATCGTCACTAGCACCGTAACATCCTACTAGGTAGGAGAGTTTCGCAGCGACTCGCCCGGATTGGTACCACCGCTCTAGGTACTTATTCCTGAAGTCATAGCGTCCAATGCCTGCCGTTAACATTACGTTACGTTACGGTTTGGAAGGTACGGTATTCGGTAAACTTACTTTTGCTCGAGGCCTAATATCTAGGCCTCAGGTTGGCAACGCACCATTACCAACTTCGATGTCTCTAGGTGATATAAATTTTTTACCATAATGGAAAGCAAACAAGCAGACGGATTTCCTGATGGTAAGAAATTCATTCAAAAAATTCAAACGAACAAATAACAATCTTTCGAATTTACAAATTAGTTTAGAATGCGTGGCGATCTACAACTGTGCGATTCGGAAGACATTTTTTACCTCGCGCAACACTTTTGTGGAATCAATTACCGAGGGCGGTATTCCCAAACAATGATGACTTACGGCCAATGTTAATAATCAATCCTAATCCAAAACTTGCTGTCCAAGATTGATATTTTGATCTATTTTTATGTTATCGCTTGACAATAACATATCTTTGGACAATAGTAATATGGTATAGGATAGGTCGGCGGATACGCAACTATCTAGATTGCTTGAAATCCATCTTTAGAGAAATGTTATTAACATTGGCCGTTAGGGACCTTCAATAAAAGAGCGTACTCATCCATATTTGATATAGTCCATAGTCCATATTTGAGTAGTTAGTTTGATACTTGATTCAGCACAGATTTTGTCAAGATTGCCAACTGCCATACCATAGCCGCCTGTCGATGTCATCATTCTGGTCAATCAATCAATTTTTGGTTAATAGTAGAAGCTATGCATCATTCTGGTATTAAAGAGTCGAGAAGACTTCTTCGATTTTTAAAATGTGAAACAAGACTCCTAGCATTAGCTTAAGGCACTATACTCGTTAGCGTTTAAAATTTATCTATGTGTTAATACGAGATACCAAAACTTTGGACCCCTTTTTACGAAAATTGCGAAGAAGCAGAAGCATACAATTTGGCTCTCTTATAGTTTATGTGTAGGAAAAGGGCAGAACGCTAATATTTTTCAATAATAATGCTTATAAAGTACATTAAATCAATAAATAAAACTCGTTAGTCGAGTAGCTAGCGTACACGTCTAACTATACCTATCAACGGCGAGGCTCGGGTTCGATTCCCGACGGAGGCAGGCATTTGTGTGATGAACATTTAGATGTCAGCATTTCCGGGTCTGGGTGTTTATTAAATTTATTCTGGCATCTATTTAAGTATTTCTATGTATTAGTATCGTTGACTAACACCCATAACACAAGCATATAATTTGCTTACTTTGGGGTTAGTTTCAATTTGTGTAACTTGTTCAGGAATATTATTTATTTATTATTTATTACCCACACTACCATGCATTAGACACACAAATGCGTTGACAATAACGACAAAAGATCACCGATAGCGCACTAAACAATTTGGTTACAAAGTAGTTAGTCTTGAGAAATGAAGATGGCGCTCTTATCAACAAGATATTAAAATTTGTTATAGTCGAATTTCGACCAACAGGCGACGACTTATTTCTTGAAAACTTTAAACAGCGTCTCTACTGGCAAAAGAACTAAATTTTAGACTATAAGCGCTTTAAATAGGGATATTAATGTAATTTATATCACTGGTGACATTAGTAGAGGAAATTAGCGGTTGAAGGATAATAAAGTATTGGACAGCTGATAAAAAATAAGACGTATGAAGGAATAATAGTGGCTGGCGTACATGCCTGGCTACACCGATCAACCGCGAGGCTTGGTTTCGGTTACCGACGGGGGTAGGCATTTTTGTGATGAACATCAGGAAATCCGTCTGCTTGTTTGCCTTCCATTATCGTAAAAAAGGCATGTCAAGTAAGCATCACGACATTGTGGGACTGAATGTCTTCAGCTAGTCGTAGGTGCCCTGGTTGTTACTCTGCCTGCCTCTTCTGGACATGGGCGTGAAGATAAATATAGTATTATAATGGTATGATATGATAAATAACCTAAAAATACATATTATATTAAAAGAGCTTGTCACGTCCAGCCAAAAGATTTCTCGCCACAACAGCGAACAAGCAAAGTAATCTCTTATTCCTCAACAATTTTAATGTACGTATTAGTCACGTACAAATTCTATGAATTTTATAAATGGAATAAAATAAATAATTTATAAGTAAAATAAATTGTTTGTAAGTAAAATAAATAAAAAATTACAAAAAATTAAGAAAACTTAAGTATACTGAATTAATTCATTTATCAGTTAATTAATATACTTTACTGTGTATTTTAATTGCGATATAAGACATTAGACATTCTGCAGCGTAGTAACTTAACCTATTTTATGTTTTCGCTGTCTTCTTTCAGCGCAAGTAATTAAAAGAGAAAAATATATTAAATGCTGTCAGATTTTTACATAGTTTTATGCTTAATTCACACTGTTTTGGTCCGGGCTTTTTTGCAGAATAGACTATCTGCCTTTCTGCCAGGCAGTTCATAAGGTATATATAGGCTTACCGGCACAGACACCGTGACATCTGTCTTGGTCCTAGAGTATCGGAGCGCCTCACCGGATTAATACCACTGCTTTGCCTATTTCTGCCGCCATATTGTCAGTGTTTGCCGTTGATGTGATTCAGTTGGGAGGACAAGGTAGCCGTTATACTTACTTTTGCTCGTAACCTTACACCCCAGCCTTAGGATAGCAACGCACCATCACCATGTTGGTATCTCTAGGCGGCGCGAATTTCTTAGCAGCAGAAAATCCGCGTGCTTATTAACTTTCCCATTCCGTAAAAAAACATTGTGTTTAAAAAGATATACAAGTTGTCATATCCGGACAAATTTGACTAGTCTAAAATTTTCCTTATCTTTTGTTTTCATTTGGAAAAAATAACATACATCTAAAATCTATTTAAACAATTTGGGTTAAAATTGGCACCAATATCAAATGATAAAGATTACTAGTGCCCATTGGTCGAAATTCGTCGATGATAAGTTTTAATAATAATATATTTTTGATAAGAACGACATATTCATTTATCGAGACCAAATACTTTATTTCCAAACTTTATGGTTTATTTATATAATGTAATATTATTTTCTTTATAAATAGTATGTGTGACATCTGTGATCTTATAATGTTATCATCAATGTATTTGTTTGTGTGTATCAAATGCATGGTATGTGTACTTTTTTTACATTATTATTGAAAAATATTAGCGTTCTGCACTTCTCCTACACATAAACTATAAGTGTGCCAAATGTCATACTCCTCCGTCCACGCAATTTTCGTAAAAAGGGTCTAAAGTTTTCGTTTCACGTATTAATGTTATGATAATACTAGATGTTGCCATGGATATTCCCATGTGTTAAGGTGACAGCTAACCCAAGAACAAGTTTAGGTACTGGAATAAAAAGTTGCATAGTCACTTTCCGCACCCGCCTATCTATCTGCACACACTACATCGCACCGTTGCAACATAAGTGAAGGACGAACACAGGGCCGAATTTAAGCACAGGCATGGGCCACCACCACAAAGAAGCTACAAAAAAATTAAATCCATAGAGGTTCAGTAGGAAAATAAAATTAAAATAAAAAAAATAATGAACGCCTGACCAAACCCGTATGTCACGTAGCCAAATATCTCAATTATGTAAGCTTAAGCTCGAAACCATACCAAATTTATTGTCTCATATATACTTACATACGTTTTCCGTCAGGGGTTATTAAGACCCCTCATTTTGCGGCGGGGGTTGAAACAACGCGTCATAATTGTTTGGGAGCTATGATACCAAACACACGTAAACATAAACAAGTCAAACTCACAATACTTCTGTTCTGTGATGTGCTATAAAAGAACTGCAAAAGATTATTAAAAACACTTACATAATACCGTAACTTCAAAACTTTCAAAACAAAATTCATCAGCTATCTCACATTAAATTCATCAAATCCTTGTCATCAAACCAACGTCATCAGAAAATATTATAGATCATAAAATTAGATCTAGTTAGGGCGAATCGAATGAGTCTAAACTCGATGGTTTTAGGAGTAGGCATTACAGGGTTACAATTCCCATCGTCGAGCTCCAATATCAGACCAGCTCAATTGTTCCTGCAATCGTTAATATTTAAAAAATAATTGACCGTGTAGGTATCTCTAATTTTAAATAAATTTTGTTTTGGCCAACTTGATCAGTCAGATCTTTTCGTTAACTTGACCATAATAGAAACTTTCAACTGTTGCTTTTAACAAGTTTCAACAGCAAGTGCTTTGAGGGCCCCACATGCTTTGCCTATGTTCCTCCGAAGCCTAAATCCAGCGCAGGACGAGCAAACAAATACATTTGCACATTTATAATAGTAGTACGGAAACACACATTCAACATAAGGCACAAGGTACACACCGACAACTTCAGGATGAAGGAGAAAATATTCACATACAACAAAGTCTGCTAATCATTTACGTGTAATAGAATATTATTATACTAGATAAGAACCCGGCTTAGCTCGGATAAAATGTGACTCATAGCATACATCTGGGTGCAAAACGGTTTTCAAGGAATAATTAAGGTATAAAAGTAAGACATAGATTCGTATAGCTTCATTCATTGTATTTAATAAATACAAGAAATAAAAATTGTCAAAGTTTTTACACAAATAATTTTTATTTTAAATCAACATTTCAAGTAAAATAACAAAATAAATTGCAATGAGTACTTATCCGAGAATTTGGCAACGTTACTTATAAAGGAATATTCTCTATTATACATCACAAAACGGAACGCTTATTAACTACCCAAGATGGCGACTGTGATTTGTCTGTCAACATATTAGAATTTAACATAGAATGTAACAAAATACTCGACAATTCAAATTTTGCGGATATATGTTGTCGACTCAAAATCATAATTTTTTTATGTTTTATTATTCAGGTAAGGTTTCAATCGAGTCTACCGTACCCCTTGACGAAATCTATACATATAAAAGAAAGTGGTGTTAGTTACACTATTTATAACTCAAGAACGGCTACACCGATTAGGCTGAAAATTAGTAGGGAGGTAGCTTAGAATCGGGAGAAGGACATAGTATACTTTTTATCCTGTTCAATTGTGAGGAAACTGGGAAAAACAACATTTTAATTTTTCCCATAAAAACTAAACGGGCGGAACGAAGTTCGCGGGAACAGCTAGTTATTAATATAGATAAATGGGTCACATAATTATCATCTTGAACTGTTTCCTCGTGTTTGACTGGCAGGGTCTGCATAGAATAAACCATGTACTTTCTTGCCTGGCATCTTATTAGAGCCAAGCATAGGTTAGGTTATTAGAGCAAGCATACCAAGAAGATCCTGCAGCATCAGTTAGCCTGGTCCGGATCCAATGCTTTAACCTGATCTGGCCGCTGCAATGTTAGTGATAGCACTGTCGTATACCAGTTTGGAAGGTCGACTCGCACAGATGTGGAATAACCCTTCATTTTTCTATTATCGAGGAATTAAAAAAATTAAGGCTTACTATACAGATTCAATAAAAAAAACCTAGTGCTTGTTCACTGTATTCACAAAAAGTACTATCAAATCCAAAAGTCCTTTATCAATTTAATATAAAACAGTTTATTTCGAAATGGATGTTACATATTTACAACAGGATTCGCGGAGGCAAAGCCGGGGTCGAAAAACTGTGATTTGAAACTTTCGTTTTTACTTCCCGGGGTATATATGCTATTTCTCTGCCCAACGGAGCCGAAAAGTGGTAATTACTTGTAGCGCTACTGAAGGTAAATTGTCACTTTCCTCATATGAGTTTCTTTTTTCTTTTATACACTTAGTGTGTCATAAAACTGCGATAGTTGATTTTTTTATGATAATGGAAGGCAAACAAGCAGACGGATTTCCTGATGATAAGAAATTGACACCGCCTAGAGACACTAAAGGCGGTAATGGTGTGTTGCCTTTCTGAAGCCGGGTTGTTAGGCCTCAAGCAAAAGTAAGTAACCGACTACCTAACCCACCAAACCGGAACACGTTAACGGCAAGCATAGGACCTTTATGGCGGCAGAAATAGGTAGGGCGGTGTATCAATCCGAGCAAGTCGCTGCGAAACTCTAATACCTAGTCAGATGTTAATGACGGTAAGCCTATCCTCGCCTTTTGCTAGCTACCTGGCAGGAAGGCACATGGTCTAATCTGCAACGGAGCCCGGGCCAAGACAGGGTAGTGAAATATATATATATTATATATATATAAATGGTACTAGCGGTCGCCCATTGTGCGACATTCGACCATGATAAATTTTAATATCTTGTTGATAAGAACGCCACCTTCCTTTCTCAAGACCAACTACTTTGTTTCCAAACTATATAATTATATTTTGTGCGCCATCTGTGATCTTTTATCGTTATTATCAATGTATTTGTTTGAGAGTGTCAAATGTAGTCCTTGAACAATAGACCTAATATCCCACAGGACAGCGACGAACCTATAACATCTATGGTATCTGTAAGCTTACCATCATAAGGTTATCATTTACTATCAGTAGAACTGTATGCTGGTTTGTGGTATTATAACATAAAAAAATTGGGAATGCATGTCTGCTTTTAGTTAACATATAAGTTTTGCGCTATAAGAAGCTTGTAACTTACAATAAGGAGTGTTGGAGCCATCGAGAAAAAAGATGGTTGAAGTTTTTTCATAATTATTAAATTTCGTGTTGATATTAAGTGAAATTAGTCAATTTTGGTGGCATTTTGTACAAATTTGTTCAGTGAAAGTGCACAAAAGAAATAATCATGAAGAAATTAGCGTATCATGTATTTCCTCGTTGCCGCCAAATCTCCTTACATGAGCTTGAGTAATGACGCCGCCGCTTTACCAAAGAGCCTGACATGACTTACTGACGACTTATGACTGATGACTAATTATAATTGATCAAAATTGATATAAAATTTGATGCAAATTTCTACTTGACGAATGGCAATATACTAACGTGAAGGCCAAAATTTAAAGAAAGAAAGAAGAACTTACAATATGATATGTCTATTTATTGGATATGCAGATTGTTACTGTGAAATAATCAAAATTTTTTTTGCACGTTTAATAGACCTGTTACATCAGAATCTTAATGTAACCCTGTTGATGCTCACCATGGTTCATGTTCATGGAATATACCATCTACCGTCCTGCCTGGCAGCTCAAAGCGAGCAAAATCGAAATTAGCCTATTTTTTAAAATTTGCAACTAGACCACTGGTGGCAGTACTTTGCAGCAACTTTGCCGTTTTCTGCAGCCATAATGGCCATAATGACAATGTCATGTTCCGGTCTGGAGGGTAGGGTAGGTTGTACACACACACACTCTCTCTCTCACACACACACACACACACACACAAACACACTTGTAAAATTGGCCTTACACCCTGGCCACACTACAGCGACGCACGTACAACATCTATGGTATCTATTTTTTTTAATTATTTTTATGATAATGGAAGGCAAACAAGCAGACAGATTTCCTGATGGAAAGAAATTCACGCCACCTAGAGACACCAAAGGTGGTAATGGTGCGTTGCCAACCTGACGCCGGGGTGTTAAGCCTCGAGCAAGAGTAAGTTTACCCCAAACCGGAACGCGTCATAATGTTATGGCGGCAGGAATAGGTAAGGCGGTGGTACCAATCCGGGCGAGTCGCCGCGAAACTCTACCACCTAGTGAGATTTCACGGTGCTAAAGACGATAAGCCTATGCCTTTGCTCTTTAGGATGCGGTTATCTCTTGCCATAAGGGGAATCGCGTGCTTATTCCCTGTCTTTTGCTATAAAAAAATAATGTTTTCACTAACAAGGCAGCCGAAAGAAAAGAGGAAGAGTATCAATGTCAGATTGCCAGCTCACTACTACTGTCTTTCATGTATGTATTAGTCGTCCCCAATTTCAGGACAAACTATTTTTACATAGGCTAAAATAGTTCGTATAGCTTCTTTCACTGGATCTTCTTAGTAATTCGGATCCGGTGGTAGTTTATAGAAACTTCGAAGCTGAAAAAAATATCCGTAATAGGACAAGTAATCAATTTAATTGGAAACTAGATGATCCGGCGAACTTCGTATCGATTGACATTAACAGCAACTAACAGTTTTTATTGATTAAAACTCCCTGCAACTTTCTTAGTTTTTCTCTTCATATGAACCTTTTCTTGACAATAACTAACACAACAAAAAAAAATAACAAAAAGTGGTCCATTCAAAACATAGAACTTTCTTGCATTGAAA
>NJDD01000762.1:731163-746787 GCA_002245505.1 Calephelis nemesis
TCTTCTCAGTGTGTGGCCGCGTTCCGATTCGGTGAAAGTTTTTAGAATTATATAGACGCGTCACAAGAATCTTTGTATAGATCTATGTAAATAAAAAAAATTGAATTTAAATATAATATGTAATAAGTTTTGCACAAGTTTAAAAACTTATATACATTACTTATATTATTACACATATAAACCTTTTCTCTTAAATCACTCTATCTATTAAAAAAAAACGCGTCAAAATCCATCTTGTAAGCATATATAGGGACAGAGAGCAGAAAACAGCTTTGTTTTATACTATGTAGTGATACATAGAATTCCAAGTCGCAAGAACTTAGATAAAATATTTATTCGTATATAGACTTCTAATCTATGAACAATTTATTAAAAATTGATTATTTGTCTCTGTTATTCGCTTTGTAGTATGTCTATACATATATATAAACTACTCAGGTTAACGGGTAAAAAAGGAATTAAAAATTTCGCCACGGGATTTGAATCCTCAGTAGCTCAAATGGTTAGAGTATTCGTCGGCTAGATACGAAAGCTTAAGGCTCCATATACGCTAAAATACGACAGCAGTTTACTGTTTTTTTCATACAAAGCAATCATGGATCTTGCTAACAAAAATACACAAGATTAACATGAATATGTTTTATTAGACTAGTGTTTCCAAAACACGATTCATTTCACTTTGCTTGATAGAAAAAAATCAAAAAGTTAACCCTTTTTTGAAAGCTTTTGCTTTCTGTCTACTTCAATTGTGAAAATATAGACACCAGATTTAACATAAACATAGATAAGTACTATACCTAAAAGATAAGTGTTTCAGTTTTTATACTTTTTTTCAAATTACTTTTATAGTGTCAAAAATAGCAATTTGTCGCTTAGGATGTTTTCTTTAGAGCGCCATTGTTCATAGTAATCATGGAACGGGGGAGCGCGGTGATTGGCTCTTCTGGCTTACTGAGTATGGGTCCTTAATATAAAAAAGAAAAGATCTGTTTTTCTTGGTCATAACATCACGCTTGAACGGCTGTAACTTTTGAATCTAGATTTCATGTAAACTGGAATCGGATTTATGTTACTCTTGAACACAATGCTTATCGAATTATTAACTTTTGGTTCCGACGAATCCGATTTGGTGGACGAATCCGATGAAATAATTGACTGTTTATTAATATATTAAATGTTAATAATTGCTTTTAAAAGTATTGTGTTAAAGAGTACATACAAAATGACACAAATCCAATTCCAATTTGCATGAAATCGAGATCGAAGAGTAACCATTCAGTTCCGCTTATTCGCTTCCGCTTATATTTTTCTGTTTTGTTATTTATTGACATGAGGTTTTTATGGAGAAACAAATGTGAGTTAATTTTAATGAAACGTCTGTTGGGCAATAAATAATATTATTATTCTTGAAGTTAAATCAAAGAACAAAAATTAACGGATTATTACCGCTAGGGCGAAGCCGAGTAAATTACAAAAATCCTATCATTATCTGTGTAATTTTAACTTCTTCGTGTTCAATAAACAATAAGGTAACTCAAATCATTATAAGATGATGACGATAAACACAAAACGACAAAACTACGCGTCGGCATCCGTAGATTTCTACTAGTTTTTGTTGCGTGCTGGTTCAGTTTTTGCTGAATGACGTTTGTGCTAAACAAGCATAACCAAGATGTTACTTCTCTAGAATATGTTTTTATGGCATACGATTTTATGGTATGTATTAGAGATAACTATAACCTATAGACACCATAGATGTCATAGATGTGTCGCAAGTGGCCGTATTTTAGGTACATGGTATCAATTATAACAATGAAAACTAGGTACTACCTGGTGCTACATAATAATTATTATTTATTTATTTTTCACAACAATTTTTTTAGTGATAATGGAAGGCAAACAAGCACAAGGATTTCCTGATGGTAAGAAATTCACGCCTCCTAGAGACAAGAAATGGTGGTAACGGTGAGTTGCCAACCAGAGGCTGGGATGATAGACCTCGAGCAAAGATAAGTTTACCGGCTACTTTACCCTTCGAAACCAAAACACGTCAACGGCAAGCATTGTACGTTATGGTGGCAGGTAAGGCGGTGGTACCAATCCGGGCGAGTCGTTGCGAAACTCTACCACCTGGTAGGATGTCACGTGTTAGTGACGGTAAGCATATGCTCGCCCTTTACGAGCTGCCTGGCAGCAAGGCAGAAGGTCTATTCTGCAAAGGAGCCCGGACCAACCCGGGGATGTTCAAATGTATTAAAATTTATAGGTCAGGTAAGAGGTTTGTTCATTTCTATTATTATTTAGCAAATACTTAAGCAATGTAAAAATTCACGTTACAGCTTATACTTTTGGGAGTTTTGGCGAAATATAGAGAAAAGATATTAAATAATAAATAAATATCCTTGGACAAGTTACACAAATTGACAAATAGAAATACTTAAATAAATACCAGAATAAATTTAATTACTACCCAGACCCGGAAATGCAGACACATAAATGTTTATCATACAAATGCCTACCCCAGTTGGGATTCGAACCCAAGCCTCACGGTTGGTGGATAAAATTAGGCGTGTACGCTAGCCACTCGACCAACGAGGCGATCAACGCAAAGATAAACGTAATTTTGTAATTAGTGAACTTTGTGTAAGTATTGAGTAAAATTATTCAATTTAAGTGAAATTCTGTGTTATTTTATCCAGTTGAAGTGCACAAGTGAATTCGTGAAGAAATTATAATTTATAAGATTGATTTAATATATAAAGCAATTCATGAAGGAATTATAATAAATAAAAATTAGTATAATTCAATAAGCAATTCTGAAGAAAATATTACATACAAAATTAATTTAATTCATAAAGCAATTCATGAAGAAATTTTTAAATTTAAAATTAATATAATCCATGCAGCAATTCATAAGGAAACGATTGGATTGTATGTTTTCTAAATTCGGCCAAATTTCATTCGATAAGCTTGGGTAAGGATACCACCGCTTTACCTATGACCGTGACATGACTGACTAACGACTCATGAGTATGTTAAATACATTTTGGTCAATTTCATGGAATCGGAAGATAATTTGATGCAAATTAATTAAACTAGACTAATTGATTTTTTTTTATGGTATAGGAAGGCAAACAAGCAGACGGATTTCCTGATTGTAAGAAATTCCCGCCGCCTAGAGACACCAAAGATGGCGGTGGTACCAATCCCGGCGAGTCGCTGCGAAACTCGACCACCTAGTAGGATGTCACGGTGTTAGTGATGATAAGCCTATGCTCGCCTTTTACGAGCTGCCTGGCAAGAAAGGCAGACGGTCTATTCTGCAAAGGAGCCCGGACCAACACGGGGAAAATGATGCTTATTTTCATTGCAAAAGAAATAAGTTTTTTTGCAAACACGTTTGTTTGTTGTGTATTTCTTACTATGAGTTAACCTATCCACATTTCTATTCTAATATTATAAAAATACGGTTCTTATGTATTATAAAACGAGAGTGTCTTCACGTGCGTATCTCCTAAGAGGTAGGCAGAGGCCTACATTTAACCAAAGGTGCTTATGTTTAACAACGTAATAGGTGTAAACCTATCCCCAACCAGGCAATTACCCAATCACAGGCAACGTTGTTTTAAAAATAAAAGAAACACCTTTTTAACTATCCGACCGGGAAATCAAACCTAAGACCTCATGTCGGCGTACTCAACCATAGACGCAACTAAATAAGTGTTATAAAACTAAAAGACTGGGAAAATAATGTACTGTAAACGGACATGCCTAATTAGCATTGAGTAATATACGTGTTGAAATACGAGTAGACCTAGGTACGATGTTTGCGCAAGTCATAGGAGTTTAGTTGCATTTAAAGCAGATAACGGATGTCCTTGGGTATAATAGCAAACAAATATGCGTAGGATATTAATTAGGTCTGTCCAGATCTTGTTACTCAGCAGGAAGCTCTTTTAACGAGGAAGAGGGTAACAAATTATCGGTTTATTTTTTTATATGTTTATTTAATTTATATTAGCGGTCCAGGTGTTGGACTTGACTTCATGGGGACATCCTGAGGTTTTTGTGTTAAACTTAATAATGTGTATTTACGTTTGTTTGTCTTTGTCACGTTCTAACAGAGTTATGATATGATATGTTATGGTGTCGCCTATGTGGTCTAGCGATTCAGGTAAACGAGGTCCCGGGTTCGATTAACGGGTCGGGCAACAAACATAAAATTTAGTTTTTCCAATTTTCTAATAAAAAAAATTTTGCTCGGGATTTGATATGTTCCCAGTTAGCAAAAGGCTTGCCACCTAGAACATTGTGTTACTTAGTGTCTTCGGCTAGTTGTGGATGCCCTAGTTGTGCGTCTGCCTAATTATTCGAAGGCCCATACCTTCGAATAATTATTCGAAGGTCCATACCTTCGAATAATTAGGCAAGGCGTAAAGATACTTTTTTTATAATGTGTGTTCTCATATAAGGCACGTCTAGTGAACAAAATGAGAGGGAATCGCCCCGCTACACATTTTCCAACTCTTCCGCTTCACCCCCTCAAATATTTTAAGATCCAGGATATACTCGCCTTAAGCTATTATTCAGCTAGTAACGATTATTAGAATTCGGTAGTTTTCGAAAAGTAGATAGGCAAAGAAGGACAGAGGGGTCAAGATCCAACAAGTGATTTTTTTGTAAGAGGTCAAGGAACAGGCACACGGCTCTCCTGATGGTAAAAGAACCTTTAGACACCATAGATGTTGTAGGTGCGAAACGTAGCTGATGCTTAATATGTAATTTTCAACTGCCCGAACCTTCAGACTGGCACACGACATTGTTCAAGGCTATTATGATGAAGGCAAGAATAGATTAAATTAAAAAGGGTTGAAAGTTACTGCAGCGTATTCTGCTACTAGTGATCTTGTTGGTGACGTACTTAAACCTCCCCTCTTCCGAGGCGAAGGCAAAAAGACAGATACCTAGTTTTTTTTCCATACAGAGGACCCAAACTTAACTAAAGCTTATTAAGCTTACTTAGATACCATAAATCGCAAACGGAACACGACCATGACTTGGAATACACAATACATTATAATAACTCTTTATTGTGCACCAAATACAGAGAAATCACAAATACATCAAAATAGCCTAAACTAAGAAGATACACAATGGCGACCTTATCGCTAACTCAGCGATCTTTTCCAGGCAACCCTAAAGTATGGAACAAGATTTAGCGAGATACTGTGTAATGGTGCTCTAAAATATATAAAAATGCATCTAACACTAGACGTCATAAATCATTTTAAAAACAAAAGCATTCTAATTAATATACATGAAATTTCCTCAAAAAAAATATGTCTTACTAAAACTGCATAATAATCCATTGCCAAATTTAGAAGGGGTGTTATAATAAGCCATTCACTTAGAATTACAAAAAAAGAATAATTTTAAAGTATATTATTATTTATTTATGTTATATATAGTACGAAAGAGACAGGTTGTAATACTGATAATTTTCATATTAACTCAATTAAAAAATCGCCTAATTGGCCGGTAAAATAGCCTAACAACCGCGAGGCTTAGGTTTGATATATTTGCGTTGCCAGAATGATTTGACCGTACAAATCTACCCTTCATTTCGGAACACGACAGAGTCATTATAAATCCGACGAAGATATATTTTATTTTATTCCTTTATAAGGTAATAATGACATGAATATTTTTATTTTAGCACTTGCCCTTTGATTGGGTTAAATTTTGTACCAATTTTAAAAAAAGAAAAAAATTCGCCCCAGACAGGATTTGAACCTTTCGTCTCAAGCCGACGAATGCTCTAACCATATCGCACCCTTTAAATTACAATGACGCAAGTGCAAAAATCGTGAAATTAACTTTATTAGCGACAAACCATTTAAAAGTGACAAAGTATCGAATGCAACATCGAATCTCGTATAGTTTCCGTAACTTCCGTTAGATAGAAGTAGTGTCGATGTCGTTCTGAGCAAGACTTCTAAAGCAACAACGTCTGATTTGCCAGTTACTCGCGGGTAGTGGGACGATTTATGTGCTTCACTGGGCTACAACGACGCAAAGGTAATTAGTCCATTTTTGTACTATTTGTTTAAGAAGAACATTGACTTAAATGTAACGTATGTCGTTGTTTCAAAAGTTTGTTCTCAACATCTGTAGGAACAATAACACTCATTACAGTTACGTCCCTGTTCTTTTTGGTTTTATAATTTTTATTGTATTTTCGGTATTAATATAATGGAGTCAAAGGGGGTCTAAATTAGTAAGATTGGCTCAAAATAATTTTAATGACGAAGCAGAGGACTCAATAAATCTACCAATATCAGATAAGTCCGTTCCTAAAATTCAGAAGGTTACAGAATCACCGATATGAGATGGCGACGACAGCAGTGATTTTTCTGGGTTTGATTCAGGTGGTAAACCACCGAATAACAAGAATGAGATCAGCAGTAGCGACAACAGCAGTTCAAGTACGTCTTCTTCTTCATCAAGTTCAGAAGATGAAGAAGAAATTATCGCTTCTGAAATATAATACGAATACGATAATAATTATGCGTAACCTGTCCATCTCTTACATGTATAGGCAATAATAATTATGTTTTAATTTCGGATTTATCTACAATTTAAATTGGTATTTAATGGACTCAAAAATTATGTATACACGAAATAGAAGTCTAGGTATATATTATATACACCACAATAAAATTGCGTAACTATGTAATTATATATTTTTTACCTTTCAAATAATATAGTATAATGATAGATACTACGATTAGACCATTTTAATGATATCAGTTGACGATCCATCCATATAATTATGTAATTGGGGATGATAGAATGGTATTGTACTCACTGCCTATGCCCTTATATTTTTTAGTAATTAAAAACAATTTAAAAAAGAAAAAAAAACAATATTTATTAAAAACTCAACCATTTTAAAGTAGCGACGCACCACAATTTCTATAGTGTGTAGAGGCCTCGGTTATTTATGATATAAATATGATGTAGCCCTTATATTAAGATAAAAGTGGCCTGTATTACCCTCGAACTTCTTAACGATCTCCATACTAAAAAATATACTCGTACAATTACATAACTCTATTGGAACATGACAGAAGTACAAACATTTTGATCAAATCTAATTGAGTCTTGAGACCAACTGGACCTCATTTGTTTCTAAATGAAACATAATAAAAATCCAGAGTTCCATCCAAATCTTAAAAAAATGATGCAACACACATAAAAAATACTAGTTCAGTCCAAGAAGGGATTTGAATTACTCTTTCAAATCATTTATAAATTTTTGTTTTCCTTTTTCTTCTTTGTGGTCTAGTTGCCCGGCGTCGAAGTTTACTCCTTGAGGTGCCGGACTCGATCCCCGGTTTTGTCAATAAAAAAAAATTGAAAATGTACATTTTAATTTTTATAATAAAAATAACGTTGAACGGGATTGGATACGTGCACGGTTGGCGATAGGCTTGCCAACTACCACACTGTGGGACTTAGTGTCTTCGGCTAGCCGTGGGTGTCCTGGTTGTGCCTCTACCTACTCCTTCGGGAATATGGACGTGAAAATACTTTTTTATTGCATCAACAACAAATCCACAACACAAATTACAGAGTAAACTTAACACAAATACATTAAACAAAAGCCAATTAAGGATTTTCATTTATATTCTACACATAGTTCATTTTTCTATTGTGTAGCGGTAATAACACACTTTACAGAATTACTAGCTGTTGCCTGCAGCGTTGCCCGCGTGGTCCAACGGAACATTATTTCGGGATAAAAACTATCCTATGTGTTATTCCAAGCTACACTCTATGTTTATGCCAAGTTTCATGAAAATCGGTCTAGCAGTTTTTGCATGAAGGAGCAACAAACAAACAAACTCTGGCATTTATTATAATAATAGGACAAAATTAGATATACTTACTTTGGAGATGGGGTTTGAACATGTAACCTTTCTAAAGCCGACGAATGTTCTAACCACTTGAGCTACTGAGGATTCAAGTCCCGGGGGGAAATATTTAATTCCTTTCTTATCCGTTAACGCATGTAGTTATGACTTATGTCCTATAGATACACAGATCCGAGTACCTACTAAATGAGTAAATCGTTACAGATAAAATTCAAATTTATAATGGCCATAACTTTCGTTTTCCTTAAGATAATTTTATTTTATCCGTTGCCCTGTGCTTGGGTTAAATTTCTGTAAATTTTAAAGAACGGAAAATTTCGCCTCAGACAGGATTTGAACCTGTAACCTTTCGTCTCAAGCCGTCGGATGCTATAACCATTTGAGCTACTGAGGATTCAAGTCCTGTGGCGAAATTTTTAATTCCTTTCTTAGCCGTTAACGCGATTATTTATGGCCTATAGACACAGTTCTGAGTACCGACTAAATGAGTTCATTAGTAACAGATAAAACAATGAAACACCTTAACACAAATAAATAATGAGTATTGCATTAAGTCCAGTTCTTTAATTTGTCATTTTAATTACTCCCATATTTTTTTAGTTTTGAAGTGAAAACTTCTTTAGCGGCGTAGCTCGCGTCAGGACTCGTGACCTAATCGAAAATTCGTAAGACGGCTTAGGGTGCTTGAGCGAATGTTCATGTTGTCATATTGTGTACGATAGCAAATAATGAATATTGTATTCTACCACATAAATGATAGTACTTTCATACTGATAATTAATTAAAGCAATTCGTGGAAAATCATTCCCTAACCATTCGAAAATATTAAAAATGCAAAACGTTAATATTCAAGTTTTCACTTCTGCCGGCAATTCCGGAGTGCAACCCGTCGTTTTTCTGTGGCACTTGACTCTCCTGATAAAAACAACGGCAGCCTATAAACACCATAGATATTAGCCAAGCCGCCTCGTTAACATCTACGTTTTATTTAATATTTTTTTTACGTTGTATCAAACAAACAGACAATATCTACTGACATATTTGAATTTTTCCATCAGCAGCACTTGGTGAAACTTCCAAATATTCATATATTTAAATGAAGAAAGAGTTGTACTGTTTTACGTATCACTTTAAATTTATTATTTTATAAATAGCCTACCGGTTTCGCTTATGACAGCATCATCAGGGCTAAAACTTAAGTTGTAGAGAATAAGTTACAAAGTGTTTTTTTTAAAAAAACACGAATATCTACTGATGGTAAAAATGTTTCTGGTACATAATTAATCAATTACCTTACACTCTCCCGTGGAATATGATAGTAGCGAACAAGTAATTATAGCAGCTGAAATACTCGTAGATGAAACAGTGATATTGATCTGGCAAGCTGCTCTATTGTACTTTACCTATAGAGTTATTAAACATAGAGCATGGTAGCCTAAAATGTATCCAACTGAAAAAAAAAGAAAGTAAAAGAGACTACCTATCGGTCTCTCTTTAGTCAATTCATGACTCAACTACTACAAATGTGATTTTTACAATTTTCTAAAAAAAGCGTTGCTCGGTATTGGGTATGTGCCCGGTTGGCGATAGGCTTGCCACCTATCACATTGTGGGACTTAGTGTCTTCGGCTAGTCGTGGGTACCCTGGTTGTGCCTCTGCCAACCACTTCGGGGATATGGGCGTGAAGATACTATTATAACTACCTAGTAATAAACGTTACTTTTATAGATACTTGTATCATAATAGAGGTTAGTAATAAGACGGTAATAAACAATAGTTTACAACCGTCTACTTCTGCGTCTTCTAAGTCTACCCTCCGGACTGTAGATTTAATTCAAATCTTATTATAATTGAAATCGAATGTTAAAAAATTCTCCTCCCGGCCCCAATGTTTGTTGGAAGGCGTATTTACAACCGTCTATAATGTCTTTAAAGATTAATTGGGTTTGATTTATGCATTATGACAGTAGAGTCAAGGGTCTGAATGTAAGAAAACCACGTTTTCCAAAACAACTTTATCATATTTATGGAATGACAAACAAGTGATTATAAGATTGATATATTACATACGTTGGACTTGATAACGTGTCCCACTTTTATGTGATACTAGCTGTTTGTCCACGACTTTGTCAACGTAGAATTGTTACGATTTTCATACATTTATTTCAAATTGTCTATGTTTGAACTCTTGAACATGATCTTTACCTATATACAGTAGCGGTTTTAGTAATAGCAGCGCCCTGGGGCGAAATTAATACGGCGCCCCCAACATGCTGTTCAAAACCATACTAAAAGGTATATATAGCCTACAGGATCTGACGCCCCTTTACATCTTGGCGCCCTGGGCGGTTGCCCCACCGCGCCCTACCCAAACGCCGTCCCTGCCTATATATACAAACTAGCGGCCTGTCTCGGCTTTGCACGGTTATAAAATAAACATATAAACCTTCCTCTTTAATATCAGTATCAGGATGTAGCCGATAAGGATTTTGTAGCAACGGCAAGCTGTCCCTCGGCTATCGCTGTCACTGATACGTCACCGTTACTTGATTTACTGTGACGTATCGTTGACAACGTTTTTGGGGAACAAACATAAATAATAGTAGTAAATTTGTTGCACTATCACTAAACTAATGTTATGTTATCGCTATCTTCTTTCAACGAAAGTAATAGACAGAGACAAACTTCTAGTAGGACCAGTCCGCAGTATGAATTTTCTCGCAATTCTATAATATAATAATATTCTTATATAAGTGTCCGCACTGACACAAAAAAATTCGCAAGGAAAAAACACAATGAATTTAAACAAATTTAAGAGATGCGGCAGAGATTTATTTCGCGTAAAAAAAAAAACATGCAGTGAAAATTCCCATTTCGGACTTGGCTGAAGTGCTGTCAGATTCTTTTGTATACAATTTAACGGACGTACAAATAGTTTAAACGTCCTAGTCGTGGGTGCCCTTTTTATGGCTCTGCTTACCGCTTTAGAGATATGGGCTTGAAGATACGAGTATATAGTATAATCAATTCATGAAGATTCTTTGAAAGACCCAGCGTTTCGCGGCATTTCATAATTTTTATGATTACGACCCATCACTACATATTTTTTTAAGTGAAAACTTCTTTAGCGGCGATGCACACTTTTTCTGGAATGGGTAAAAACTTCTAAAGTCACGTCAGATCGTCAGAACGTAAGATGGCGCACGGCGCATGCGCGAATAAGACGGTGCGAGATCTAGAATAAAACGTAAGTAGATTTATTGCTGTTTTTGTAAAGCTTAGATATTTCCGAAAAGTACAGGATGCGCAATGAATAAAACGCCGTAATATACCTGCCACTACCTTTTCACAGATAGCAGATACGTATAATATCAACAGACATTGCTCTATTTGTTCCATCTTGAAGTTAAGATTTATGCGTAGACGAGCAATGTTCGTTTTACAAATAATATGACGACGCTCCTAGCAGTCACGTGGTCTTCTTTTAGCGAGTTTTTGTTAAGCTAAACGCAAGTTATTGATATGAAAATAATATTTGTGCATAAATGATAGTACTTTTATACTGATAAAGCCATTCGTCCAAAATAATTCCCTAACCATTTCAAAATATCAAAAACGCACAACGTTAATATTCAAGTTTTCACTTTGCGGCCACTCCCGGAGTGCAACCCGTCTTTTTTTAATTCACATGTTTTAATCGTCTATAGTCATACGTGCAGTTGCATAATGTTAATGTTATTGTTGAGTAAGTACTAATGTTATATAATTTTATTATGTAATTAAATAAAATCACCATGAATACATAATTATTTCCGTTGGTCTATATCAATAAGGTAGCGGATAAATTAATTGTTCATTTAGTTAAACTTAATCTTACATTAAGTGTCACCTTTGACCAAACTAGTTGCTAATATTGTACTTACTTATCTTCACGCCAAATCCCTAATATATTAGGCAGAGAGTATTGAGTGCCATTGCAATCCTAGCAAACCTGTCCAGCTTCCTTCACATTCCTTACCTTTTTCATACAAACATACCGGTACCGAGAAAGTCCTTGATAGCTCAAAACCCGATCAATTTGATCGTGAAATGTCAGTGAAATGTACATGCATCTACATTCGCATCGTTAAACATCATCCAGACGGTTGTAAATGCACCCCAATCACGCCTTTCACAAAGCTGACGTTGCTAGAAACTTTCAAACATATCAAAATTTCGATTAAATCTAAGTACGTTCCACACGGATACGTTTTCGTTTTACTACGCATAAAATATGTTATAAAAGTGGGACACCTATAAATGTTTTATCAATCTTTCATATTTCATTCTTTCCAGAAAGAAAAGGACTGAAGCATGACCTTTCTCATTTTTAAATCAATACTTTCTTTCAATCCCACTCTTACTTCATCAACAAGTAAAATTAAAACGTGGTACTTCACCGTTTTGGAAGTCAGATTACTTTTTGTCTAAACTATAAAACTAATTGAGGTTTTTAGTTAAATTAAGAGGCTATAAACCTTTTCTAACAGGCGCGGCGTAGAAAAGAGGAAGAGTTTACATGAGTCTGTATATGGCGTCCATCTCCTAATTTTTTTAACTACATTAATCGATTTTTGAATCGATTTCGTCTCGATCTTAAACATTCTTCGTCATTTTATCTTTCTTTCTTTACTGTTTGGCATTCACGTTAGTATTTTGCCATTAGTCAAGTACAAATTTGCATCAAATTTACCAAACTCGGTATTCAATAATTCATGTCAGGGTCTTGGGTAAAACGGTGGCCTCATTACTCAAGCTCATATAGTGAGATTTGGCGGTAACGAGGCAATACACGATACACTAATTTATTCATGATCATTTCGTTTGTGCACTTCCACTGAACAAAATTGTACAAAATGCCACCAAAATTGACTAATTTGACTCGACATAAACACGAAATTCGATAATTATGAAAAAACTTTGACTATCTTTTCTCTCGATGGCTTCAAAATTCCGTCGTCATTTCTACACCCAATTTAATTTTTTTATTTAAAAAAGCGTACACTTGAGGTGGTCGCATTACAACCAAGCCTCAAATTTTGTAGATTTAGTTATCATTAACATCGAAATCGAGGTCGGTTGTGAGAATCTGGATTCTGAAATATAATTGTAACGGTCGTCCATTATTAATGTAAGTATCCGTATGAAATTTGTTGCGCGCTCACTAAACTAATTTAAAAAAAGTATCTTCACGCCCGTATATGAAGAGGTAGGCAGAGGCACAACCAAGGCAACGACTAGCTGAAGACACTAAATCCCACAATGTGATAGGTGGCAAGCCTAACGCCAACCGGGCATATATCCAATCCCGGGCAACGTTATTTTTAAAAGAAAATTGAAAATATACGTTTTCTATTTTTTTTTCTTTTCTGACCCGGTATTCGAATCCGGGACATCAAGACGTCAAGTCCGACGTCGGACCGCTAGACCAAAGAGGCGACTATCAAATTCTAAATTATTGCTATCTTCGTTCAACAAAAGTATTAAAAAGACAAAAAACACTTTTGCACAAGTGCTCTGAGATTATTCTGTTCACGACATTTAATCTAAACCTCGGAATACGTTATTTAAAAACGTCACAGTTTGACATGTTCGAACTAATCTATAATATCTTAAATCTTCCATCTCTTTTGTTTTCATTTCAATCGAAAAAGATAGCATGCATCTATAATAAGTGTAGTTTATCAACAACCGCCATTACCTACTAGACTTACTTTAAAAAAATAACTCAGATTTTAAATTATAGTAACATTAGGGACACTTGCACGTTCCTGACAAGGAAGGCAGATCGTCTATTCTACAAAGAAGCCCGGACCAACACGGAATTATTGTAGAATTACTGTAACTTATAAAAATATTTTACTACGTCATAAATGAAATTATTTTATATTACACTAGAGGCCCGCCCCGGCTTCGTGCGGGTATAATACCTATATATATCTACCTACAAACCTTCCTCTTCAATCACTTTATCTGTTTAAAAATACCGCATCAAAATCCGTTGAGTAGTTGTAAAGATTTAAGCATTCAAAAGGACATACGGACAGAAAAACCGATTTTTTTAGTACTATGTAGTGAAGCAGCGTAGAAGCGAACAGACTTACAGCCGCACAAATAAACTCACTTGTTAATTAGTCAATAAACTTTGATTTAACAACGGATTAAATCTTAAATGACGTTTCTGAGGACGGCTGCAGCTATTGTCATAATTTTCATCGTTGCCTAAAAAGTTAAGTGAAGTATCTGCACGCCCATATCCTCGAAGAGGTAGGCAGAGGCACAACCTGGGCATCCTTTAACTAGATATAACTAATAGGCATACCTAAACGAAAAACACTAAGTCCTTCGTTCTTTTCTTAGTTCCACTAATAATCGTTGCCTGTAGCCACTGAAGATGTGACCCAGCCAATAGCTAGGTTGACAAGCTTCTTGCAAGATACCCGCTACTCTTCCCACCAAACCGAAATTCGACGAATGTGTGCACTGAAGTTATGGTGGCAGGACGAGATAAGGTGAAAACTCGAGCGGCTGCTTTTTATGCTAACACTATGACCATGTCTAACGGCTACACTAATATATATATATCTCTTATTTTTTAATCAGTCATCAAGTCGACATTTTCCATACAAAATTGTGACCTTATGATAATTTAGTTAACTGAAATCTCTAGGTAAGTGTGGTCGTAAGTGATATTTTCTCGACGACTCGCATGCCATCGCCTTACCTTTTTCTGCAACTAAAAGACTGTAAGAAAGTCTTTGCTGCTACCATAACGTCAGTGATTGGTACTGTCATATTTCGATGTTAGAAGGTACTAAGGCCAGTAAACTTAAACAAGAAAAAATATCTTACTTTTAGAAACTAATTAATAATTAACTTATCTTACTCGAAAAGTGTTTATGATGCTATAAAAAGTGAAACCGGTTGACTTAAGAGTGAAATAAAGTGTGTAGTGGAAAAGTACGAGTGTTATTTGAAAAGTATGTTTAGAGAAATACACCCCAGACTCGTGTTAGCCACGTGCCATTGCTACTTTTGGCATTCATAGGTGACGTGTGTGAAATACAGATTTTAAAAATTTAGTCAAACAGGCACATTACTTTCTAATTTTGAAAAATTTTAAAAAATATATTTATTTTATCTTTAAAAAATTAAATCTGTTACTTTATACAGTAAGCGCGGATCAACTAGTATCTACTAGTTGTCACCTATTTATGGAAATTCGAACATAACAAATTTTAATATATTTTTGATAAGAACGCCATCTTCATTTATGAAGAACTACTACTTTCTTTCCAAATTTTATGAATGCAGTTTGTGCGCCATCTGTGATCTTTTATCGTTATTTTCATTATATTTCTGTGTGTGTCAAATGCATGGTAGTATGGGTAATGTTTTATTTTTTGATTTAATATACTTCATAAGCATTATCGTTGAAAAATATTAGCGTTTCACATTTCTCCTACACATAAACTATAACCGCCTTATTCCAAAACGAGGTCTAAAAATAGTACCGAGTTTAGTACCAGGTTTAAACCATGAACTATTAAAAACGTTATCACAAAACGAGGTTTGACGTTTGTCCTTGGACTATCTATGGTACTAAATTTAGACCACTGCGGCCCCTAGTTTAACTTCGGTACTAAC
>NJDD01000762.1:747040-760883 GCA_002245505.1 Calephelis nemesis
GTCTGCGCAATTAGCGCAGTAAAAAGGGGTCCAAAGTTTTTGACTCACGTATTATTAGGATTTATTTGAAGCCAGTTAAAGTATGTTCTGGTAACACTTAACCCTCTGCTAATAATGATATATTTTACAGAAAAAGAATACCACGATGACGAAGATGATCCTGACTTTCTAATACCAGCGATACCCGAAGATACTCCTCACATACCTTACAAACATATTAAAAGACCTCCAGAGGAAATGTTGAAGAGGTCCCATGAGTATTACGAACTTATGGCTAAAAGAAGATCTGTGAGGACATTTAGCACAGAGCCGATACCTCAAGAAGTGATAGATAATATAATAAAAACAGCAGGTAAATATTTTTAAGAATCCTTAAATGTTTTAAAACTGGGCACATTGGTTGTCTCAACATATATTATATATGATTAATTTTGTTTATTTCTCTTTTTTTTCGAAGGAAATAAATATAAATTTTTCGAATGTCACTATACATTTTATAACATTTTTTTTAATATTTTTTTTATAACACTGGAAGGCAATCAAGAAATAAGGTAAGAAATTCACGCCGCCTAGAGACACCAAAGGTGGTAATGGTGCGTTGCCAACCAGAGGCCGGGATGTTAGGCCTCGAGCAAAAGCAAGTCAACCGGCTACCTTACCCTCCGAACCGGAACACGTCATGACGTTATGGCGGTAGGAATAGGTAAGGCGGTGGTACCAATCCGGGTGAGTCGCTGCGAAACTCTACCACCTAGTAAAACAGTTATTAATATTTGACTTATTTCAATATCTTGTACAACCAAAGTGTCATTATTTTAAAACTAATTGTTAAACAATTCCTATGTACATATACATGCAGCACATATGTGTATATATTAAAAAAATAACATGATTTTCGAAGAAAATTATTAAATATTGGTAACTTAGAGTCCAAAATATTTCGCGTAAAAAAAGTAAAGTAGCTTCACGCTCATATCGCTGAAAAGGTAAGCACAGACACAACTAGGGCACCCACTACTTGCCGAAGACATTAAGTCCCACAATGTGAGTGGTAGCAAGCTTATCGCTAACCGGACATAATATATTCAATCCTGGTCAAATTTACTTTATGAGAATTTAAAACACACATTTTTTATTTTTTTTATTTGGGGGGATCGAAGTCGAGACTTCAAGAAGTCAAGTCCGACACCGAGCCCCTATACTGGATTAAGCATCAATAAAAATACATTTTGATTTCTTATTTCATTTACTAAAAGCACATAAGTTTAATTAGTGTACAAAAGTAGTTTTATTGCAAAAAAAATGTGCTAGATAACATTATTGTACGTAGACATTTTTCTTGAAATCTTATAAAATTACTATAATAATAATAATAATTAATAATAATAATTTATTTATTTCAATAACACAAAAGATTTTTTACATATCAGTTGTCGATATCTTCTTTTAAGCAGATATCTGCTTGTAGTAGAAAATATCGCTCTTCCTAGGTGCATATTCTCATTACATCAATTTATATTATAGAAATACTAAACAATCAGAATACTAGTTTGAAATTAAAAACAAAATTAAAAAAAACAAAATTACTTTTTTACTAGCAATGATTCATTAGTGAATGAATGTAATAGATATCAGTGGAATATTTTCTAAGTGTGTAATCTTCAGGGCCACCAAAACGCAACTCAGTGGAATTGTATTATTGACAAACGGTAACTTTAGTTCAAGTTCATTGATAAACATTTTTTACGAAATATTTGCACAGTAAGCAACGGAAATATCTGACCTCTTACAATAATTTAAAAGGGGTTCTGATTTTAATTTTATGATTGACAAACGGTGATTTTAGTTCAATTTCATTATTAAACATACTTTTACGAAACATTTGTACAGTAAGCAATGGAAATATATGTTCCCTTACAATAATTTGAAAGAGTTTAGATAGTAACTTTATTATTAACAAACAATAGTTTTAGTTCAAGTTCATTATTAAACATATTTTTTACGAAAGATTTGTGCAGTAAGCAATGGAAATATCTGACCTTTTACAATAATTTAAAAGGGGGTCAGATATTTATTTATTGTTGCCAAACTGTAATTTTAGTTCAAGTTCATTATTAAAAAATTTTTTACGAAATGTTTGTAGAGTAAGCAATGGAGATATCTGACCCCTTACAGTAATTTAAAAGGGGGTCAGATGTTTTGCTTACTGTATATTTTTTATGTAATTGCAATAATTAGTGTACTGAAAAAAGTGGTGTAAAAAAAAAAGAAAATTATATAATACTAGCTGTTTGGCCGCGACCTACAATTTATTACTAACTATAGTAATAACAATTTTCACACACACTTTAATTTCCTGTTAAAGTCATTTTGGGTTAGATTTTTGAAAAGAAAATAGCCTATTTGACCTAAATGCATATTTCATTAAAATTTGTTCAGCGGTTCACCCGTGAAAGAGCAACAAAAAGACAGACTTTTGCATGTTTAACATTAGTTTGGCTTGATTTTACCCTTATATCATACCTGATACCAGTAACCAAAGTCATTTACAAAAAGTGAACCCTTTTTTAATGGCTTCAATGTTGCTAACCATGGGTTTTTTTTTTCAACATCATCGAGGTTTAATTTTAACCTGTGTCTCGCTGACGAATGATCTAGTCATTTCAGTTGCCAAGGACTCAAGTCCTGTGCTGGCAAATGATAGCAAACAAACAAGCGGCTATCCTAATAGTAAGAGACAACTGTGGCCTACACACCATAGATGTTATGGGTGCGTCACTGTTCTGTGGATGTGATGTTAGGCCTATTGTGCAAGTCTACCAGCTGCCCTACCCTCCGGACCAGAACACAAAAGTACGGCTCCAAGACATATGACACTATCATAGTGGTGGAACATGATACTGTCATAATGGTGACAGGAGTAGGTAAGGCGCATATTGCTGGTGAGCCGCTATCATGTAGGTGGGATCTTAGTGAACGTAAGTAAGTCAGCCAACCACCCTATCATAGAAACGGAACATAACAATAAAGAGCATTAAAGCTATGGCAGCAAGCATAAGCAAGGCAATCGTGTCAATGAGGCTCAGCTGCCGCTTAGCTTTCTACCCGTCTTCCTTTACCACTCTATTGAGATTCTTAGCTTATGACTTCTTTACCAGGAACATCACCGTCGGGAGCACACACAGAGCCCTGGACCTTCGTCGTCGTCCAAGATCCTCAAATAAAAGCTGCCATTCGAAACATAGTTGAAGAAGAAGAGGAAGAGAATTACAGAAGACGGATGTCCAGACAATGGCTGACAGACTTAAAGTTTTTAGGGACATCCTGTGTGAAACCATATATTTCTGATGCACCAGCTCTCATTCTCGTCTTCAGGCAGACGTACTCCTTGAGGACGGATGGGAGGAAGAGAATGCATTACTACAATGAAATTAGTGTTTCAATAGCCGCGGGATTCCTGCTAGCTGCCATACAGGTATATATACCACCATATAACAAAATTAAAGAAGATCACCTGATCGTCTCTGTAGTCTAGCGGTCCAGGTGTTAGGCTTAAGTGCATTAGGTCGCGGGTCCGATTCCCAGGTCGGGCAATAAATACAGTTTAGTTTTTCAATTTTGTAATTAAAAACGACGGGTTGTACTCCGGTAGTGCCGGCAGAAGTGAAAACTTGAACATTAACGTTGTGCATTTTTGATATTTTAGATCGGTTAGGGAATAAATCTTGCACGAATTGCTTTAATTATCAGTATGAAAGTGCTATTATTTATATGATAGAATACAACATTTATTGATTGCGCTATCGTACACAAACATGACAACACGAACATTCGCACAAGCGCCCTGCGCCGTCTAAACGACACAGCAGGCGCAGGCATACATTTTCGCCGCGCCGTAAAAAAAGAGGGGGTTACTTTTTCTCCTACGTTTTTGAAGAAGAGTGAATTCAGTACATTAAACATATTTAAAAAGGTTACAACTTTGTATGTGTATCTGTTTCTCTGCTGCAACTACTACTATGACAAAGTTTAGGTGGCACTAATATATATTTAAGGGAAGTGAAACGATACATTTGTTCCCTTTAACTTATGGGGCTTCCGTGGTAAAGGACAAAAGAAAATCTATAAATTGTGCTGGATTTTATTCACATGCTATTCAAAGTGTTTTTTTTTAATAATACTCGTATATAATTTACAGATTGTACTGTATTTTTTACAAGTTATAAATTTTATAGTTGAGAACCTAATATCTCATATACCAACTCCAAAGACCAATATAATAACTCTTAATATATCAACTAACTTTCAGTTATGAAAGTTACCTGAAATGTGAAGGAACTTTCGAATGTAAAGATCATCTCTGCTCTGCTCTGGGCAGGGGCTCCACAGTACCAGCTCCTTCCGTTTGACCGCATTCGACGGAGAGCAATTCAAATTGTCAATGACCGGGCAATTACCAATCGGCTTGGCGCTGCATAGAGATGTTGGGTCCCTCAATGTTTTCTACCGCATCTATCATGGGGAATGTTCTGAGGAGTTGTTTGGCTTAATTCCAGCCGCTGATTTCCAGCTTCGGACTTCGCGACAGAGTTTAAAGTATCATGCCCACCATCTTGATGCGTGTTGATCTACGACTGTGCGATTCCGAAGACATTTTTTACCTCGCACAACATCTTTGTAGAATTAGTTACCGAGGGCGGTATTCCCAAACAATTATGACTTAGGGACCTTAAAGAAAAGAGCGTACTCATTCCTTAAAGGTCGGCAACGCATTTGTGATACTCCTGGTGTTGAGGATGTCCGTGGGCGGCGGTGATCACTTTCCATCAGGTGACCCACTTGCTCGTTTGCCTCCTCTTGTATAAAAAAAAAATCTAATGTAAGATGATCTTTACATTCAAAAGTACTTTAGGATTATATTATAAATCCAAACCATGCCCGTGTTGGGAATTGGAAAGTTTATTTATCTATTTGACTTAAAGATACTAAATGATGCGAGATAAACGGGATACTTTATTTCAAAGTATTTTCAGCGGCGAAAGATTTTAAGCTAAATAAGAAAAACATCAAATTATCTCTCTTACACGAAATGTTACCATTAGAGCTGTGGCGTGTTTCGTACCGAAAAGTAATGGTTATTACCATATACCAAAATAAAAACTTCCACCCCAGCTAGGTAGGGTAGTTACTTCTTTTAAATAAAGTTGTGTTTGTTCTTTCGCCGATTCGGAATCGATGCCGATTTCGGAGACGTCACTACCCTCGAATAATAATACCTGAGAGATTTGTTCGTGGAACGTCAACCTAGGTCTCCCCGAGTACGCACACATTCGCAGTTATGTCTATGCCATTATTTTTCCACATTTGTAACCAACAGATTCAACTAAAAAAATATTAGAAAGAAAAAGGTAAATGAGATTTAATGTAACATATACAAAAATGTAAAGCAATAGCAGCAGTAAAGTTGGGTTCGCACCAGTTTTACTGGGTATTATGGTACTCTCATCCTCTGCTGATGGGACTCACACTCAATGACAATTACCATCCGGCCCGGCTAGTGCGTAAATGCAATTTTCTTGTGTTTTGGGAAATAACCAACGGAGTATCATCGATTACATTTTAGCACCAACGCCTTTTAATTTCACCTTCTCTCTGGTAAAATGCACAATTACAAATTATAAGCTCTCGATAAGAAAAACATCCCCTAATTTGAAACATTCTTCATTGGTGCTTCACTCCTATTGTTCTTAGCGTGATGATACATAGCCTGCCTCATTAAATAGAGCTATCTAACACTGAAAGAAATTTTCAAATCGGACAAGTAGATTTCAATAAAAAAGTCATCTAGGTATCATCATCATCACCATCATCAGCCGGAGGACGTCCACTGCTGGACATAGGCCTCCCCCAAAGAGCGCCACAAGTCACGGTCACCAGCCGCTTGTAACCGGTATACAAAGGTTTAATACTTTTCTAGATTTTACTGAAATCCCATCATCAGATGTAGACGTAGTAGCAACGGGACAGCTTTGGAAGTGCGCTCTTTTGAATAAAAAGAGAATAATTAAATCCATACAAAAATGACGAAGAAATCGTAACAAATTTCCTGTAAAAGCTATACGAACATATACATATTAAAAATTAATCCCATTTCCCTTAGTCATCATTCGTGACCAGATAAAACAATTTTATTAATACTTTTCTTTTCTTATTTAGTGCCAGTAATAAAAAAAAACTAAGAGCTATAAAACTGCAAAAACCAACTGTAACTATTCCGTTGGGTACCATGTCGCGATTTGGTAGTTATTTTTTCGAAAGATAGGAAATGTTTCCAAATTTTTCCTTCACAAAATCAACACCCTGCTAGTGGTTTTTGAGTTACACTTAAAAATTAATACATTTTTCACTTATTTTGACGACCTTATCAATTTATGCACTCAAAAACCACCAGTCTGATCATGATAAATGTAATATGTAACCACCTTGGAATCATGACATGTTCCTTAAAGATAACTATCATAATCGGTTGGCTATAGGCCATGTAATCGCGTAACAAACATACAAAAATGCAGTCAAATTTTTGAAGTGGGTTAAAAATTCAGCATTCATAGCTAGGACAGGACAACGTTTGTCGGCTCAGCTAGTTTTGAATAAATCTAATGATTGACAGCGACGAATTTGACCTTTTTGGGAAGTACTTCAATTACCTATGAAGTGAGGTTATAATATTTAAATATGAAGACACAAGTCGTAAAAGTAACAGACACTATCCTAAACATTTCGTTTAATCTCTACTTTAATTTCATTTAATTTTAACTAATAAACAGATTTGGATATTCTGAGTATATATACCGTTTGTATATATCACATACATTCTCAGTTTATATAGGCCGGTGAAGTTGTAAAAACCTCGCGGTTAGCAACATATTAGCCATTTAAAAATAAACTCAGTATAAATAATTCTCCGTCTATTTCACATATCCACAAAACCTAATTTTTCAGGTTTTTTATTAAAGTATCTTCACGCACATATCCCCGAAGAGGTAGGCAGAGGCACAACCAGGGCACCCACGACTAGCCGTAGTATATCATAGTATATCATAAGTATAGAATACTAAGTCCCACAATGTGATAGGTGGCAAGCCTATCGTCAACCGGGCACTTATCCTATCCCGAGCAAAGTTTTTTTTTAATAGAAAATTGGAAAAACCCAATTTTCTTTTTGTTGCCCGACCCGGGATTCGAACCCGGGACCTTATGCAGTCAAGTCCAACAACTGAACCGCTAGACCACAGAGGCGATAGGTTAGGTAGGACAGGGTAGGTTTTTCATTATTTTTTTAACTTAATTCTATTCGAGTTGAGGTTTAATTACTTTATTTTATTTTATGATGTACTTTTTGCTACCGCATATAATTTTACCATTGGTTCTAACAATTATGCCGGGTGTACCTACATCGAAATAAAACGTTCGAAGTTCAGTACTTCGACATAGTGATCTTTCGAAGTTCCGTACGTCGATTTCATGAACATTCTCAATACAATACTTCGTCATACCGTACTATCGAAGTAACGTACATCGAACTGATGAACATTATGAACACAGTACATCGACATTTCAAACTTCGATATTCCATAGTGTAGTCATCCCTACTGAGGTATCTACGATAGAGAAGGATGTTTTTTTTTTGCTGACGAATGCTGGTAGGTATTAATGCAGTCCTAATTTTTATATATTCTAATACTAGCAGATCCGACAAACTTTATTAAAACTTAAGTAGTAATGTTAGCCGTGTCGATCCGGGCTCCTTTGTAGAATAGACCATCTGCCTTCCTGTGCTAGGCAGCTCGTAATTTTATATATATATATAACATATAAAATGAATTTACTTGTGCACTCCAACTAGATAAAATAACACAGAATTTCACTTAAATTGACCCGTGTTGGTCCGGGTTCCTTTGGAGAATAGACCATCTGCCTTCCTGCCAGGTAGCTCGTAACTGGCGAGCATAGGCTTTCCGTCACTAACACCGTGACATCTGACTAGGTAGTAGAGTTTCGCAGCGACTCACCCGGATTGGTACCACCGCCTTACCTATTCCTGCCGCCATAACGTCATGACGTGTTCCGATTCGGAGGGTAAGGTCGTCTGCTTGTTTGCATGCATGCATGTTATATAAAAAAACGGTTACTTTAAAAAAACCCGCTGACTTTCCGTCGTCGTCGGTCGTCATAGTGGAGGAGCCAAGTCTCAGATTTTAATAATTCTAGGTATGAGGCTTTTTGATCTGGTAGTAGTTTAATAATAAAGTCGACGAGCACAGTACGTACCACGTGTATATATACACGTGTATATATAAGGAGGTGACAACTCATACATATAAACTTCTCCGAAAGACTCTTACGGCCGCAATCATTCACGTATTTTTTTTATTGCTCATTACAATAGTATTTGCTCATTACAAGTCGACAGTTTCTATGAAAGTAGTGACTTAATGATAGATTTAACATTAATGGACGTCTCTGAGTACGGCTGTAAATAAATAAAACAAATGTTAAAAATACGCCAGGTTTGTAATTAAGAAACTTTAAGTTTAAACCTTTTTTAATCTTGTCTGTTTGTCGATTTAACTGTTACCGCATTAAAAGAATATTACAGGACTTATTTCGATCCTGTCTCAATATTATTTATTTTTCGCTTAAATTTAGGACATCCCTACTAATATTGAACCGTCGGAATAACACATAGATTACAATATGTTAAAACGCTTAAATAATTTTGTAACATTTTTGTAACGCTCATATTTCGCAAATAAATATTTTTTCTTTCTTTCAATTTGAATACTAAAGATGTGTGTGAAAGTGCTCAATTATTATTTTTGTAATAAGACGGTTAATTTCATATTTTTTTTCTAGTACTGCGGGTTGGTAGCTCTTACTTCCACTCCGCTCAACTGCAACGCCCGACTCCAGAACCTACTCAGCAGACCCACCAACGAAAGACTAGAACTGCTCTTGCCTATTGGTAAACCACATGAAGACACTAAAGTACCTGATCTCCACCGGAAACCTTTAGACGAAATTTTAGTTAGGATGTAATGTTAAACTTGTGGAAAAGAATGTAGACCAAAGAGGACGATCTTTTTTGTTGAAGAAGCATCTTTCAAAATATTTTTAATATATTCTTTCTTTTGTTTTTGGCTCTAGCGTTAGAATTTGCCATTATTGAAGTTGAAATTTGCATAATGTTACCCAATTTAGCAATATCAAATTTAAAATATTAAAATTTAGTCATAAGTTGTCGAAGAAAGTCGTGTTAGAGTCTCGAGTAAAGCAGTAGCTTCCTTTATGGTCAGACTTTATCAGACTTTACATCAGAAATTTACAAAGATACATCATTTGTATCTTTACATCAGACTTTAGGTTACTCTTTGGCGGTAGCCTCATTACTCAAGCTCATTTAATGAGATTTGGCGGTAACGATTCAATACTTAATACACTAATTTCTTCATTATTATTTCATTTGTGCACTTTCAGTGAACAAAGTTTTGCAAAGTTCTACTAAAATTGACTAATTTATCTCAATTTATACATTACACGTATGTTTTTCTTAATGACGCCAAAACTTAGGTACTTATATGCTATAATTGTCATGAAGCTATAGACAACTACTAGAGGTAATACTCCTAAAGGCATAGAAATAGGAATTAGAGGTCAATGCCTAAAGGTCACTTCTAAATATTGCTGACTCTTTCTTATGTGTCTCATTTTGCCTCTCTTTCATTTTGACATTGCTAATTGAGTTCACAAAACTCTTAAAAAAAGCTGATATATTTGAGAGAGTCAGCAATATATTTTGGAAACATCTTTGTTTCGAATGTAACCTACAGTTATAGTAGTCTATGTCTTTACAATACAATTCGCTGATTGGTTGAACTTACCGTGATAACTTTAAACATGGAATTGTTAATAGATTTTTTATTAAATGGAACAATGAACAATTTTATGGATTTCCTGATAGAATGTGACAACCAGGGCCTTTAGAAGCCAAGATATTTTAATTTTTTCTTATTCAACATACACTCTTCTATACTTTTAGAACAGAGGTACGTAAAAACTATTTTGTTTCATAGAAATTTTTGCTTAATTCGATGAACTCCCTGCATGATGGTAGCTAGAGAGTGTGCATTGTGGGTAATTTTCTACCTTAAAATCACACCTTACTAGCTGCTCCCGTGGACCCCTAGGTTTTACCTGGACCACTCTAACTTTGAGACACTTTGAGAATTGCTGTTTCTCAAGTGGGGGAAGAAAGGTTCTCGAGTGGCGGCCCCGCACCGGAGGCCGTAGTGTTGGACGACCTCCCACCCGGTGGACTGATGACCTGGTCAAAGTCGCGGGGCGTCGCTGGATACAAGCGGCTGGTGACCGTGACTTGGGGCGCTCTTTGGGGGAGGCCTATGTCCAGCAGTAAACGTCCTCCGGCTGATGTAATGATGATGGTTATGCTTCTGAATGATTTATTATGTTTATGGTGAATTTGACTACCACCACCAGTCCTAGTTGTCAATTAAATAAGTGAGAAAAAATACTAACTCAAAACTTAAACTTGCTCAAAGAATATTAATGTAATTTTTTTAAGTTATTGTAGTTTTGAATGTAAATATTTGTATATATTTTTTCAAGTACTGAATAAATAGTTTACAAAATCCAAAAGTGTACTTTTCTTGTTTCATATTTGACCGTTATAAAAAACTAACAACCAGTGTCAATACAAAATGCTGAAAAGCGGTTTAGTAGAGTTTTAACTAACACGACTTTTTTATAAATATAGAAACACCGTCTTCGATTTCAATAAATACATTACCTTTTTTTTATGATATTGCAAGGCAAACAAGCAGACGGTAAACGGTAAGTAAGAAATTCACGCCGCCCATAGACACCAAAGATAGTAATGATGCGTTACCAACCTGAGGCCGGGATGTTAGGTTAGCAAAAGTAAGTTTCCCGGCTACCTTAACCTCCAAACCGGAACACGTTATAACGGTATAGCGGCGGGAATAGGTAAGGCAGTGGTACAAAAAACTCTACCACCTAGTACTCTACTCTATAAAACAATGTATATACAGACTGACTGGTGAGATACCTTCAATACTTATGGAGAGTACTCGGTACTCGATTCTCGTTAACTTGATATAAAAAAATAGAAGCTTAATTTTTTATCGAAATATCTCTAAAAATAAGTGAAATTTGGATATTATACTCCGTCACGTGCGGCGCGGCACACGCCACCCGCCGCCACCCCCGCCCTCCATCCCGCTACCGCGGTGTCCGTGCGGTGTCCAATTATTCCGCAGTTAAATACTGGACACTCGGTGTACTGTGTACGAAGTTTACTAAGAAGTTATTTAATATTTCGTTTTTATGTTATTTTATTTCATGATATATGTTCGCATACTATCACGTCCTCAAATATTGAAGGTATCTCACCAGTCATCCTGTATATCCCTGCACAAGTCACACAAATTGAAGCTAAACCCAAAGTAAGCAAATTATATACTTGTATTAGGGGTGTTAGTCAACGATTCTAATACATAGAAATAGATACAGAATAAATTTAATGAACACCCACAAAGTTATGTCTACAAAACTTGTATATTTCCTTTATTTTCCTTGATTTCTCTGGGATTCTTTCATTAGATCCAGACTTGGTGGCAATAGAACCACCTCGGAAGTACGTTCTTTCAAACAAGAAAAAAAATTTGAAATCGATTCAGAAATGGCAGAGACACATAAAACAAAAAATATAGGTGTCAAACGTGTGACATCCTCCTTTTTGTAAAATATGTAGTTTAAAATAAATTGTTTTGGGAAATGATCCCCTATACAGTATTTAATGTATACCTAACATCTTTATGTTAAAATACTACTTCATGACATGAACCAGCCAAACACCGTGCACGATCGCACACGATAATAATGTAGCAAGTCTTTATGTTATTAAACTTCTGTTATGGGTATAGTGAATTATACTAAAACATAGAAATACTTAAATAGATACTAAAGCTAATTAAATAAACACCCAAACACGTAAAAACAAACATTTAGATGCTCAACACATAAATGTCTTCCCTCGAAGGGAATCGAACCCGAGCTTAGTGGTTTATCCGTGTAAGGCGTATACGCTAACCTCTCGACCAATGATTCAGTCGTCAGTCGTGTTCAATACCATGAATAAGATATTTTAATTTCAAAGTTTATCCTACCTATTCTCTTACAGTCAGCATCACTTTGATATTATAGCTTCAAAGGTTATGTAGCAGGAAAACTTACAATACTACAATACAATACAATACAATACTGCAGCTGTTTATCGTAAACTTAATACAAAAAACTACAAATCTTGATGATACATATAGACAATATCGTCAATTATTCCCTCCCAGACAACGTTATGGAATGAAACAAGAAAATATTAAGAAGAAGACTCAAGAATAAGAAATCATTTATCAACCTATTGTACATTAAAATAAAAATAACAACAAATAAAGTGTACGTTAAGTAAAATTTACTAAAATGTTTGATTTTTGGATATGATAGGTCAGCGAACAAGGATACGGGTGTCCAGATGGTATGAAAAAAAGTGGCCTATAAACACCATAGATGTTACAGATGCGTCGCTGTCCTGTGTCCGGCATGTTAGACCTATTGCGCAAGACTACCGGCTACCCTACCCTCCGAGCCGGAAAACGACATAGTCATTATGTCTGCAGGAATAGGTAGAGACCCACCCGGGCAAGTTGTTACACAGCATTCTACCACCAGTTGTCTCGTTGTCACCGACCTATATTTTAACCTATGCTCGCCTATTACGAGCTACCTGGCTAAGATGCTAATGATCTATTCTATTCAGCAGACCAGGACAAACACGGATATGTTTATAACAATATCGTTTTAATGTGTATAACAAATATCACATCACACGTATTGTTAAATAAACTTTATCAGTAGGAAATCCATGTTCTTATTTGCCATTCGTTAGATGCTCTATCGACTGTGAGGTTGACTATTTTATTTGCGCCTGCAAAATTGTTTAAGCAAATCCAAATTTTGTAACATAACAGATATTTTCGTCTAGGCTGCGAAAATAAATTAACCACCCTGTATTATGTAGTCCAGGGGTGGGCAAATTACGGCCCGCGCGCCGGATCCGGCCCTTGCGAGATTTTAATCCGGCCCGTTGAGGTTTTTTTTTTCAGAAAAAATATGATCCTACTTAATAAAATTAATGGTCGAAATGTTAAAAGACTATTGAAATTTGAACAATTAAAATACTGAATCGATATTTCAAACATATAGGTATATTGCGTATTTCATATTTTAAGACTACGTAAGTAAATTTTATTTTAATAAAGGATTGTTTTTAGGTGTTTTAATAAACCGGCCCGCCTCAAGATTAATTATAATTTACAGGCCCGCCACTAGATTTTTTTTTAACTTACCGGCCCGCGGTCAAAAGAATTTGCCCACCCTTGAGTTACACACTCTAAGGTCTCGCATACTTCAAATACCTGAACGTAAAAGGAGGCCCCGGATTTCAAATATCCACTCCAGCATCACGGGGATCTATTTGATATTGTCGATAAGTTGAAAAGAAGTCATATAACATTAAGACTAAGTAAGTATGAGGGCCAAACTGAAAGTTTTTAGAAAAGCATTAAATTAAAAAAATAAATTTAAATTTTGAAAATAGAACTCTTTATCAATAATATTGAGTATACATTTCATTCATTTGTCATTTGTTTTACGATTTGGCGGCAAATTGAAAATTGTCTGTGCACGT
>NJDD01000762.1:764258-775134 GCA_002245505.1 Calephelis nemesis
GGTACCACCGCCTTTCCAATTTCTGCCGCTATAATATCAGTGCTTGCTGTTGACCTGTTCCGTTTCAGAGGATAAGGAGAAGGTAAACGTACTTTTGCTCGAGACCTAACATCTTGGACTAAGTTTTGGTGTGTTTCTAGGCGGCGTGAATTCCTTACCATCAGGAAATCAGTCTGCTTGTTTGCCTTCCATTATCATAAAAAAACTGATTTCTTGTCAGGCAGCTAATAAGAGACGAGCAAATTTTAAATGGGTTACAATAAGACCAGTCGTAGTAGAGTGCCGTGCAGCAATTTGTTCGGGTAATGATTGACCACCTTACCTATTCCTGCAACCATAATCCGGTCCAGAGAGTAAAGTAGCACAAGGAGACCAAGACTTGTACAATTGGCCTAACACCTTAGCCACAAGGCAGGGAAGCACCTGCAACACCTATGGTGTTCATATGCCACAGTTATCTTTTACCATAAGAAGAGCCATAAACTTGTTTGCTCTCTTATGTCATAAAAATACCTGGTATATCTGATGAATATAGAGTGTTAATATTCATATCAATAATCTATAAGAAATATCTTCAGACCCATATTCCTACTAGATAGGCACAACCAGGGTACTATCAGCCGAATACACTGAGGCGCATAATGCCATAGGTGGTAATCCTAGCGACAGTCGGGCTTATATCCAATCCCGGACAAAGTAATTTTTATTAGAAAACTGATAACACACAGTTTCTTTTCTTTGTTGACTGACCCGCGAATCGAACTTGGAACCTCCATATATCAAATCCGACACCGGATTACTAGAACACAGAGGTGATCTACATCTGTGATCTACATACTCTGTGACCGGGAAGTTTTGCTATGAAAATAGAAAAAACAACGCGTTAATCCGTAAAAAAACTGTTAGTAGTTAATGTCAAGCGATACGAAGTTCGTCGGGTCAGCTAGTTTTATATAATATATATATATATATTTATATATATCACCAGTTCGATGGGCCTCGCACGGGCCTCGAGTATTTGTAATATAGACGAACGTTGCTTTCTTCAAAACTGTGAGCATTTTTTACATAAGTACAATCCTATGAAAGATCAGCTTTCCCTAATACACATACAACACGCTATAATACGAACATTTATCTCCATTTTAAAAATATGGGTTAATGGGATCTTAGTTTTCTAGCATTAGGCAAATGTAATTGCCAAATAGATTATGAATTTTACAAGTATACAAATAAAGATAATTTTACTGTATTGCAGCCGCAAGATGTTTGTGAGTTAAAAATAATTTGTCGGAAGCATTCGGTATGCCCCGTAGTAGTTCGCGCCCGCCCGCCTTACAAGATGCGCCCGCGCGCTTGGGCGGAACAAAACCGGAACTTTTCTATCAAATAACTTTCTCTTCTAATACCAAATATCTTTTTCTAGACCTAAATCATAGTTTTTAATTACATACAACCTATTTCCGTACATCTGTGTAAAATAATGAGTGAAGTGATTATGTCTAAATCTAAATAGTATAGTTGATAATATCTACGTTGTAATCAGTAATTTGGTGATAATAAATACCGTTTTTGAAATACAAATGTAATATCCGGAAGTATGAATACATAGAGGATATGCAACATTCCAGAGAAATTCACCCAAGCTGCAGTTAACACACGTGCGTTTATTTTCATTTATAAATAATCCAGACTGCCATTAATGGTCCAGAGATGACTACGCTCAAAGAAAGTGCTGATACTGAGTCTAAGGACGATAAATCAAAGCAGGATTTTTCAGAACTCCCTCCAATTGGAACATCTTTACATAAAAGACGCAGAGGAGAACCACCAGCTACTTTATCAGTCAGATCGCCTCAAACTCCATCAGATGCTGAAGGCTCTTCACCATGCACAGCCCCAACACCAGATGGAGATACAACAGATCCAGAGGCTTTATGTGATAGTATGCTGCAAAGTCTTAAAAATCGAAATGATCCTCTTTCTAAGCGAGGCAGAGAGGTAGCTCTACAAACAAAACGGACATTGGAGTCGTTAGATCAGTTTGAAAAAATATTAGCTTTTCTCAACGAGTTCGTCACTTTAAAAGAACAACATTCGAAACTTATTAAGAAACTGCAAGATGTAAACTACGTGAAGCGACTACACGACGCTCATAAAATGATAAAACAAGAGAACGAGCGGCTGAAAGATGAAACTAAAGAACTGGAACTAATTAACGAGGCTCTGGATACAGAACTATCTGAATATGGACAAACGGTTTATGATAGTGTGCTGACGTGGAACAAAAGTATAAAAAGGACCACTTCAAGATGGAAGGGTCACACGAAACTTGGAGGCTCACTGCTCAGAAGGCAAAGATCAAGATCAGCTGGAGGGGATGAAAGTGATTTCGCACCAGGTACTCCGTTGAGAAGAAAATCTGAAGGCATTTTTGCAAAGGAGGTTGAAAAGTCAAAAGTATCAAATTGGAGAAGAGTGAAAGCTGCATTCAAGTAAGTAAAGGATAACCTAAATGTGATAACTTTGATTTAAACACTACAAGCGAAATTTAGTTGAATTAAACCAATATCCATGAAGTAATTATGTTTGCACTGTATATAAATAATCGAAGACAAATGGAGCTAACAGGTTTGCTTTTATTTTCAAGAAGAAGAATAGTTATGTGACGGGAATAAAAGTAACCAATTTATCTTTTTGACAAATTTGATCAAATATAGTTCAACAATATAAGCGCAACAGATAGGGAAATGAACATGAACACGAAAAACTTGTATTACTAAAATAATACATTACCGTAAGATAATATAATAAAGGGAGAAGATTTTAATGTTTGTTTGTTCTATTAAATAGGCTTCGAAACTACAGAATTAATTTGAAAAATTATTTCTCCATTAGAATCTACAAAATTAAATCAAACAAAGAATAAGATGGGAGGTTTTTATAATAGTAGTGTAAATAAGTAAAATCATTTTACTGTGACTTATAAAATTACTACTCTACTATAACTTATAGTACAATTACTGTATCCTTTTACTGTAACTTCTACAAAAGACCTTTTGCGCTTATTTGTTTATTACTTTCTACGTATATTGTCAAAATTAGTTTTGAATAAAAAAATAAGTTAATAAATTATTACCAGCATAAGTTTTGCAGTATGAAGAGTGATGGAAACTGTCTTTCACAAATAATTATTTTACACTAGCTATCCTGGCGAACTTTGTTCCGTCCACATTGAATTATTCAAAACTAATTTTGAAATTAGTTTACATAAATATATGAATATGACAATATCTATACATAGTATAAAGCAAAGTCGCTTTTCGCGTCTGTCTGTATGTATGTATGCTTATGTCTTTAAAATTACGCAATGGATTTTGATGCGGTTTTTTTCAATAGGTATAGTGATTCAAGAGGAAGGTTTATATGTATAATAACATGCTTCATATATTAGAGAACTACTGATAATTTCAAGATTTCTAATGCGAAGTCGTAAATAAACATATTTTTTGCGCTTGCATTGCAAACGCTGGCTGAACTTTACGAGATAGATCAAAATAATGTACTAAGTATTGTTTACCCTAAAAATGTCTACAAAAAAGTTCGCGATGGTATATGTTTATCTCTTAGGGATAACTTACAATAACCAATTTTTATCCTTTACTTTTTACGAAAAATAATGGCTTATTTACGAAGCGATTTAAAGCAATACAGTATTAATCCTTATCTAATTAAGTATCTTAAATAAATTTAACATTTAATATAGAACAATATAGCCCTTTACAGCATGTAAATTAAACTAATAGTTTCGGAGATATTACAGGTTTAAAATATAGGGACATAGCGGTTGCGGTGATACTGGCTGGCCGGCTGGTACTTTGAATTAATGCTTTTTAGTACAAATGATGAAACACGTATTTCAGGATTTTTCGAAATTCACCCACGTATTTCAGGATTTTTCGAAATTCACCCCCATTGGGGGTTAAAGGGGGTGGCTAAGTTTGTATGGGAAATTTAATTCTATTGAAATATTTTGCGTGACACTGAAATAATGCTCTGCAATACAAATTATGAGATAAATATCTAAGCATTTTTTGAAAATCAACCCCTATGAGGGTAAAAGGGGGTGGCACAATTTGCGTAGGAAAAATATTTAACAGTAATTTTTACCATAACTCCACAACAATGAACCACGTACATCAGTTTATCATTCACGAAAAACACACAAAGAAATTATGATATACTTACATAGTAGCAAAATTGGTTAAAAATCCCTACTTCCCTACTAATATTATAAATGCGAAAGTAACTCTGTCTTTCTGGCTGTTACTCTTTCACGGCTAAACCAGTGAATCAATTTTGATGAAATTTGGTACAAAGATAGTATAGACTCTGAGGAACAATATGTTGTTCCTCAGAGTCTATACTATCTTTGTACCAAGCTACTTTGTGTTGTGTTTTGTGGCTACTTTGTGTTGCAAAAAATAGGGGAGAATGTGTAAAAAGAGGGGATAAATGTACATATGGAAATTCGTCATTTTTATAGTTGTAACAGTGAAACTTTGTATTTAGACACTTTATGATAAACGAAAGAATATAGGCTTCTTTTTATCACTAAAAAATGAGGGAGAATGGGTAAAAAGAGGTAATGAATGAAAATCGTTGTTTGTTTGAAAGGGTATATTTCAGAGGTTGTCCCATGGTCACCAGGTGAGGATCTGATAATGAAACCCTGGGGAAGTCTAGGGAAACTCAAAACAAATGTTGGCAAGAATAGTGTTTTTGTGGATTATGGTCACTTGCTAGCATTCGAAAATGGTTACTCCATACTCAGACTCAACAGGCTGACCGTTAAATGTCTTTGAGGGATTTGGAGATATTTACACAGACGCAAGGGAGAAGATCGGCTAGCGTTCAGCGTCAAGCTCAAAGTAGAATCATTTTCATATTAATTTGAAAAATTATTAAAAAATGTCAGCATTGTGAATACTTAAAATTCAAAGATGAAACGCAGGGTTGTGTTAATGGTAAGATATTATTACTTTTGCTTGGTGAACCACCTGAGCCGCTAATTTCTCTTATATTGTGCAATTCTGATGAATTTCGAAGATTTTTAGCAATATGCGCAAATGCAATGATTGTTTTCTAATATTTTTAGCTGTAAAAGAATTTATTATTGTTTCTATCTAAGCGCGTGTCTATACAGAGATGCAAACCCCTTAAAATAAAGATAGTAACGTGAGAAACTTCTTTTTTTCGAAATGACTAGGTGCTGTTGTATACTTCTAGAGACTTTTACAATGTCACCGGACTAGTGGGCGAGCAGAGTGCTCAGCCAGAGATTGAAGTATTACTGAAGCCTGGGACCCCCCCTCCGTAAAGGTGTCTCCTGTGAGGCCTACCTAGTACCTCGGCTTAGGGTTGGATCATGGTTTGTGTCGCAGGACATCGTGGCTGTGAGGAAAGAAACGAAATGATGATTTTTTTAAATCTGTCAAATTTCTTTTTAAGAATTTATAATAATCAATCAAATACCTCTGACCGCCACGTTGGTCAAGAGATTAGCATACACACCTTAAACTCCACCGACTTACTGCGAGGTTCAGTTTCGATTCCCGACGGGGTCAGACATTTGTGTGATGACATTTTCCCGTTGTCCTCTATTGCAGATTAGGCCATCTGATTTCCTGCCAGGCACCTCGTAAAAGGCGAGCATAGGCTTACCTTCACAAGCACCGTGATATCAGACTAGGTGGTAGAGTTCCGCCGTGACTCGCCCGGATTGGCACCACCACCTAATCCTGCTATATACCATAACGTCAGTGCTTGCCGTTGATGTATTCCAGTCGGGAGAATAAGAGAGCTGGTAAACTTACGTAACTCAAGTTCTTACATCCCAGCCTAAGGTTGGCAACGCACTATTACCACCTTTGGTGTTTAGGCGGTGTGAACTTCTTACCATCAGGAAATTTATCTGCTTGTTTGCCTTTCAATACCATCAAAATCAAAAATAAATAGATGAATATTTAGATGTCTGCATTTCTGTGTCTGGGTGCTTATTATATTAATTCCTTATTAAGTATTAGATATATTTTTACAGTTAACTAACACCCATAAGCCACAACACAAAATTTGCCTACTATGGGGTTTGATTCAATATGTGTGATACATTCTGGAATATTTATTTGTTTATTTAACCGAATCTAGTAGCAAAATGTACCTAAAAATATTCCAATTTTAGCAATTTTATGATACTTACCCTGTATTTAAAAAAATCGGTATCATAGGACAGCACTACCAAGCAACAAAGCTATGTTCAATCTCTTTTTTTATATTAAGTTTTGGCCTTCACGTTAGTATTTTGCCATTTGTTAAGTAGCAATTTGCATCAAATTTTATACCAATTTTAATCAATTATAATTAGTCATCAGCTATAAGTCGTCAGTAAGTCATGTCAGACTCTTGGGTAAAGCGGCGACTTCATTACTCAAGCTCATGTAAGAAGATTTGGCGGCAACGGGGAAATACACGATACGCTAATTTCTTCATGATTATTTTATTTGTGCACTTTTACTGAACAAAATTGTAGAAAATGAACCCAAAATTGACTAATTTCACTCTATTAAAAATTCAATAATTACGAAAAAACTTCAACGATCTTTTCTCTCGATGGCGCCAAAACTCATGTTCAATCTCTGAGATTAAAAAAAACAGGCTGTAGACAATTTCAGAAACAAGTAATCTTTGTTCATGTCAATACGACGACCTGTCTGATTGACAAATGTCCTTCATCTGTGACACATTTGGCATATTTTCTAATAAAATTTCGTGTCTCAGTGTTTATTACCATACACCAACGAAACGACTGAACCAGTTTTTATAAAATTTTATATGCAAACTCGGTATTTCCTAATGGATATTTCCTAATAATAAGAGACAAACGTGGTCTATAGACACCATAGATGTTATAGTCGCGTTGCTGTTCCGTGGTCGTAATGTTAGGCCTATTGTGCAGGTGTGTTTGTATGGAGCAACGCACACTATTCCGGGCCACATTGCGGCGGATTTATGCTTAACTGTACTGTGCAATGCTATGCGCCCCGACCCGACTACAAAACATAAAAATCTAAGACAAAAACAAAAGATGAGAACTGACCCATCACGTGGTTTGGCCTACGCAGTAAATGATTATAGATGTCAGTAGACATGAAATTTTTCATATATATATATATATGCCCGCATTTGGTCCGCATTACTCGTCTACAAAATATTTCCAATTGAAATTCAATTTACGGACTTAACAGAACAAGTAACATTATGCCTAAACTTTAAGGAGACAAACAAAGAAAATGGTATACGACATGTATTCTTTTATGGCAAAAGAAGCTAAGCTAGGCAAACCCTACCTACCAGACCGTAATATGACAGTCATTGTGGTGAGAAGAATAACCAAGGCGGTCGATCCCTAACCGGGCAAGCTGCTGCACAGAACGACACCACCAGAATTTCTAAATCTTAAACGGCTTAATTTTAAAAATGGCTAGCAGCTTTAAAAGTTACCTAAAAACAAACGTAAGAAACAGTTTAAGAAATGAACCTGTTTCTTAAAAACACTAATTCTCAAAAATACATATTCTTTAAAGTACTAGTATACCGAAGAACTAGTATACCGGCAGGAATACTGCCGTGACGTGTTCTGAGGATAAGGTAGCCGCTAAACTTATTTTTGCTCGAGGCCTAACATCCGGCCTCAGCTTAGCAACGCACCATTACCACATTTGGTGTCTCTAGGAGGCGCTCAATTTCTTACCATCAGGAAATCCGTCTGCTTGTTTGCCTTCCAATATCATAAAAAAAATCATAGCTTTTCCTAATATTTTGAAAGTTATGTTCACGGTATTATTATTGCAACCTTCTTGTTAACTTGCAATGTTAGGTTCTCCAGGTGGAATTTTGCAAATCAATCTTAAAAGGAATGACAGACGGTTGTTAATCACTAGTTGTAAATGTTTGTTTGCATCCGCTTGGACCGTAGATTTAATCCAAATTTAATAACAATCGGAAGACGAAAACTAAGTTTTCTCCAATATTGCCTCTTTTGGCAGGCGTGTTTACAACTGTCTGGAACTGTCTTTAAGGCAGCTATCCTCAACCGATTAAGCTGGTTTTTGATATAATAAGCTAATATGATGATGAAAGTGCAAGATGGCTACAGAAACTCCGGAAATCCCCAACGTTATCCCATCGTGTTTGGGTTTATTTCATACGCGTCTTAATATAACACTTCTCAAGTCTACCGCTAGTCTCTGTGGTCTAGCGGTCCAGCTTCGGACAAATTGAGGTCCTGGGTTCGATCCCCGGGTCGGGCAACAGAAAAATTCGAAAATGTCTATTTTCAATTTTCTAATAAAAATAACATTGTCCGGGATTGGGTATGTGCCCGTTTGGCGATAGGCTTGCCTCCTATTACATTGTTGGGCTTCGGGTTATCAAGGGTGCCCTGATTGTGCCTCTGCCTCCACTTCGGGGATAAGGGTGTGAAGATACTAAGTCTACTAATAGAAATAGCGGTTTCAAGTCACAGCTTGTCATAAAAATCTGCTTTTTATTAAAAAAAATTCTAATTTCACAGATGGGAGAAAGCTCAATGGCCACCAGCTACCGTTGGTGGGACAGTAGCAGCAGGGGCCATGGTTGGTGCTGTTGCCTTGGCAGGATCATCTCCAACCGGGATACTGAGTCAGGAGCCACGGGATTCCGCTAGTCTCACACCTGGCAGCGCGATATCACTTAGCCCGAATTCTTCATGCGAAGAGTTGAGAATGGAGTCAGGTTTGTTTTTATTCTTAGTAAATTTAACAACGAATGGTTAATAATAACAAAGTTATAAAAAATAAGATCAAACAAGTAGCAACCCAACAGCGTGTTACATATAGCTAAACTTAATATTAATTTTATCAATGTACATATATTTTTTTAAACACAATTTCTTAATATGGTTAGTTGGTTGGCAATACACCGTTACCACCTTTGGTGTCTCTAGGCGGCATGAATTTCTTACCGTCAGGAAATCCGTCTGCTTGTTTACCTTCCAATAGCATAAAGAAATCACTTAATCGTTTTTAGAATATATTCCTATTATTCCCTTTTAGCCAAGACGATACGAAGTAAAAATTGTTAAATATTTATTTATTTATAGATACATAAAAATGTAATCACTACCTAGTATAAAACAAAGTCGCTTCCTCTGCTTGTATGCTTAAATCTTTAAAACTACGCAACGGATTTTAATGCGGTTTATTTCAATAAATAAAATAATAGAAGAAGAAGGTTTATATATGTATGTTTCAAAACCCACCGAAGCCGGGGCGGTCCGCAAGTAGAAATATAAAATACAATAAAGGTCAGTGTTTATCAACTACCGAGAATATTTATTTTCATTTGAAAAAGCAGTAACATATTTTGTCTGGGATTCCGATCTTATTTTTTCATCCTGATTAAGACCCTAGAAACACGCTTTCCAAACAGAAAATGTTTTTTTTAAATTGTTTAAAATGTCGCGAAAGTAGTTGGAATAAAAAATAGTGCTGAACACAGAACCCTTTTAATTTTAAACGTAATGAAAAGCGCCTAAGTTAGTTATGAAATAGTATTGACGGTAGTGGGCGAAGATATGAAATAGTATCGACTCTAGTGGGCGGGCTATCTCCCTAATACTTATGTTTACTTTATGATCGATGGCGAAATTAGCGGCACATCAAAGCTTAAGGATGAGATGGCCGCAAAAAAGTATACTGGAAAAATAAATGTCTTAACAGCTGAGCCAAAATTACAAACCGCTAGAAAAGCATTTAGTTACTATTATATATTTCGTAATAAAGTAAACAAAAAACAATTAAAAATTCAAAAGCAATTAAAAGTAGAAAAAAGTTTTTTTAAAACATAGCTTAAGGATGTAGACCAGGGTCGATAATTTTTAAAACCAAATAAAATAATAGTAGGATGAAACCCATTAGAAAAGGAGGAGAATATGATCAAAATGAAAGGAAAAATAAATTTCGGTCGATCCGAGTTCGGAAAGTGGGAGGGTTTAAGGGTAAAATATGGTTTATCTTGATTTCCGGCAAAACTAAAAGTCCTATCGAAAAAAGTCACATGGCAAAGTTGTAGGTAATAAAAAGATCTAAAACTTTTGTCCTAACAACTTTTTTTACATAACCTCAAAATTTATGTGAAAAATTCAAAAAACCAAGTTTTTGGTTTTTTATTTTTATCTTTTACAAAAATTTCTTTTTTTTAACGAAATTTGGTGAAAACTTACCTTTTTATGCCCCAAATACCCTGTAATTTATTTGATTAAAAATATTTATTTTTTCACCTAATTTTGAATTAATATCGAAAAAACACTCTAATTTTCAATCGAAAAGTCACCCGTCAAAATATCAGCTTTTTTCAAAAAGTTGGTATGTTTTCTGTTCGTTGAAATCTCTACTTTTTGGTGGTGAAAAAAAAATATGTTACTATAGTAACTCTTCACAGAAAATGCAAAAAATCGAAAAAAACTCGAATTCGAATATTTTTAATTATCATAAATAATTTCATTTCAAAAATGTGATTGCTGCAATTTGTTTCTATTAAAAAGTTGATTTATTCAATGCTTATTACATTTATGTCATAGAAAATCTCATTATATATAAATGTAGATGTAACTCGTACTATTAAATGTAGATACTTTATTATGATTACGTTACGATTATTAATAATAATTACTATTATTGTTTTATTTGCCAAAAATGTTGTACTAACAGTTATGAATCATAAGATTAATGTGTTAAAAATATTGTAATGAATAACGTAATCATAATAAAGTATCTAC
>NJDD01000762.1:785301-801063 GCA_002245505.1 Calephelis nemesis
ATAATATAATATATTTTTGGTTGCCGAGGAGTTTGTTTCGCCGTTTCTTCTCCTGACTGGCTAGGCTTGGAAACGGTGGTAGCTTATGGTAGTTAGGGTTAAACCTAAATATATTTTAAATTTTTTTCAAATATTGAAACATAATATGTTACAAATCTTAATAATAAATCTGTATAATTTTAAAGATATTTGCACACCATAATGTTGAATAATTTGTTGGTATTAACAAATGTCTTTTGTTAAAGTCCTTTACACACATTTTCGGCAAATAAATTTCATTTTTATAATAATTAAACTAGCTATAAATATAAATAATTGGCTTAAAAGTTAAAGCGTATGTAATTAAATATTTTTTTTAACAATATTAAAATATTTGCACACCAAAATGTGGTAGAATATGTTGATATACTTAAATATTTTTGTAACATCTCATTTACACACATATTCCGCAAATAAATAATTTTCTTTCTTTCTTTCTTTCACCTATCACATTGTGGGACTTAGTGCCTTCGGCAAGTCGTGGGTGCCCTGGTTGTGCCCTCTGCCTATCCTTCGTGGAGATGGGCGCAAAGACTGCGATAACTAAGCAAACAACGCACAAATTTTGATAGTTCTTTTTGGAAAGGTCGTCTTTACGAAGTGATCCTATAATATAAGTTGGTTTATAAGCTGACTTGTGGTTTATGACTTATACTTACTTACTAGTTTGATGAAATTTGAGGACACTGTGTCGTTTTTCCGGAAAAAGAGTTATCACCATGATATGATGTTTTACAGCGCTTAAATTATTTAAAAAAAGACGAGTGAAAACTTGAATAGCTATTAACGTTGTGCATTTTTGATATTTTGGAATGGTTAGGGAAAAATTTTACACGAATTGCATATTATTATCAGTATGAAAGTCCTATAGTTTATGTGGTAGAATACAATATTAATTTATTGCGCTGTCGTACACAAACATGACAACACAAACATTCGCGCAAGCGCCCTGCGCCGTCTTACGAATTTTCTATCAGGTCACATGTCCTGATGCGAGTTTAGAAGTTTTTACCCTTCCAAAAAAGTGCGTAACGCAGCTAAAGAAGTTTTTACTTCAAAAATATTTCTTTATTTAGGAAAAGTAAGTCTAAGATCGATTTCTCAAACGTGAAACAGAATTTCAAAGAACATTTCAAAGAGCATTTCAAAGATAATTTCAAAGAGCATTTCAAAAATAATATCAAAGATATTTCAAATATCAGTTCAAAGAGTATTTCAAATTACTTTTCTAAAAGCTTACACCGTCATTTCTTCAAAATACATCACAATGTAACTCAAATTTAGGTTTCCTGTATTCAAATTCGCAGAACTGGACCACATACAAATTCATGATTTGTATATGGTGAAACGATTCTTTGCACAGGGAAAATCAGAAATAGATTTTATTACAGAATTGTTACATTGTTATATACTTCTTGGTATAAAATATAACACGAGTAGATATAGTTTTTATGTAAACAAAAACAAAGTTCAGTTAGCTATCAATTTGTTACTGCAATAAACAACTCAACAAAATTACTATACTCTGTAACATAAAAAGGGGCTCAATATAAACTTTTTCTTATTTTTAGCCCTTTTAAACTAAGCGACGGGCTTGTAAGTGATTTATTAAATACTTTATCGAGTAACAAGGAAACAAAAGATGGAATAAATGACTTTTTGAAGCTATCTAATATATAGATAGCTTCAAAAAAATATTTAGGGAGAAATGTAGGGAGCTTTTTTCCATTTTTCTATTCATCCATTATCTATATATTCGTACATGATGCCAAAACTTTGGACCCCTTATTACAAAAAGTGTGCGATCGGAGGAGTATGAAATTTGGCATACTTATAGTTAATATGTAGGAGAAGTTCAGAACGCTAATATTTTTCAATAATAATGCTCTTAAAGTACATTAAATCAATAAATAAAACATTACCTGTATCATCAATATATGTATTTGTAACAACAAAAAATATATTGATGGTAACGATAAAAGACAACAGGTGGCGCACTAAAAAGTTTGGAAACAAAGTAGTTGGTCTTAAGAAATGAAGATGGCGTTCTTATCAACAAGATATTAAAAAAAATTTTACGGTCGAATTTCGACCAATGGGCGACCACTAGTTATATCTATGGAAGATCCGCCTTTTATTGCAAAGTATTTATATACTCTTTGTTGTCGTTTGGACAAGTTTGGACCCCTTTTTACGAAAATTTCGCTGACGGAGGAGTATGACATTTGGCATACTTATAGTTTACGTGTATGAGAATTGCAAAACGCTATTATTTTTCAATAATAACGCGTATAAAGTACATTAAATCAACAAATAAAACATTACCCACACTACCATGCATTTGACACACAAAAACAAATATTATATTGATGATAATGATAAAAGATCACAGATGGCGAACTAAAAAGTTTGGAAACAAAGTAGTTAGTCTTGAGAAATGAAGATGGCGTTTTTCTCAACAAGATATTAAAAAGTATTACGGTCGAATTTCGACCAACGGGCCACCACTAGTTTACATAAACGAATTAAAACAATGCTGTATTAAATTTGGGTTGTTTAATATAAGTTTAAAACGTCTAAATGGCCGCCGGATATAAAACGGTAACAGCGGAAGTTCTACGTGATACAAATAACAACGTACTGTATCCAACCCAAACCACTTACATGTTTGTAAACAAATGTTGCGTTTTGTATTAAATTTACCCTTAGGTATTAACCGCGGTTTTGCCGGTTTTGTTAAACTGTTAAGGTTATTAGTTAGTTAGTCGCCTCTGTGGTCAAATGGTGCAGGTGTCGGACTTGACTTCATGAGGTCTTGGGTTCGATTCCCAGATCTGACAAAAAAAATAAAATGTGGTTTTTCCAACTTTCCAAAAAAAAAATTTGCTCAGGGTTAGCGATTATTAAATTGTGGGACTATCGAATTATCGAAAAAAAATTGCGACATGTTCGGTATTCAATGAAATAGTTAGAGGCGATTATTACAATTTTACTGTATTTAATTAGGTACTTATATCATTTTATTCGTTTGATTTATACTAAGACCAATAAAAAAGTAGATTTAAGGCCCCATACTCAGTCAGCCAGAAGAGCCAATCACCGCGCTCCCCCGTTCCATGATTACTATGAACAATGGCGCTCTAAAGTAAACGTCTTAAGCGACAAATCACTATTTTTGACACTATAAAAGTAATTTAAAAAAAGTATAAAAACTGAAACACTTACCTTTTAGATATAGTACTTATCCATGTTTACGTTAAATCTGGTGTCGATATTTTCATATTTGAAGTAGACATTTGCGTTTTGCTTTCAAAAAAGGGTTAACTTTTTGATTTTTTTCTATCGAGCAAAGTGAAATAAATCGTATTTTGGAAACACTAGTCTAGTACAGCATATTCATGTTAATCTTGTGTATTTTTGTCAGCAAGATCCATAATTGCTTTGTATGAAAAAAACATTATACTGCTGACGTATTTTAGCGTATATGGCTCCTTAAGTATGAGTTTCCTAAGATGCCTTCTTCCATCAACCATATAACAAAACTGTAATATTTATGTTCATATATGTTTAAAATAGTATAATTGCGTTGGTCCGGTTCAACTGAATAGAATCTGCCTCTCTGACAGGTAGCTCGTAAGAGACGAGCTTTGGTGAAAACATAGGTCAGTTCCACCTAGACCCCTGGTGGTAGAGTGCTGTGCAGCAAATTCCCAGGTAGGGATCGACTGCCTTATTTATTCCTGCCGCCATAATGACTCCATCATGTTCTAGTCCGTAGGGTAGGGTAGCCTGTAGACTTGCATTGGCTAACATCTTTGCCATAGGACAGTGTCGTACCTATATTTGTGGTGTCTATAGGCCAAGGTTGTCTCTTATCATTAAGTGACCCGTATGTTTGTTCGCTGATATATCACATAAAAATATAGTTGAATAAAATATTTGATAATATTTGGCCGAGTATCGACAACGAATATCATACTACTGGGTGTTTATTAAATTTATTCAGGTAACTATTTAAATATTTCTATGTATTAGAATGGTTGACTAGCGCCGATAACAGAAGTATATAATTTGCTTACTTTGGGGTTAGATTCGATTTGTGTAACTTGGCCAGGAATGTTTATTTCATTTATTTTAAAGTATTTTCACTCCCTTATCCCAAAAGAGATAGGCAGAGGCACAACCAGGGCACCCACAAATAGCCGAAGACATTACGTTCCACAATGTGATAGGTAGCAAGCCTATCGCCAACCCGGCACATATCCAATCCCGAGCAACGTTTTTTTTCTTAGAAAATTGGAAAAACCAAATTTTCTTATTGTTGCCCGACACGGGATTTGATCGCGGGACCTCGTGCAGTCAAGTCCAACACCTGAAACGCTAAACCACAGAGGCGACTACTTTCATTTATTTATTTATTTTATATACTAGTGAAGGCTTTACAAGGTCTCTATTTATGCCTACTTATCACGTAAGTAGTAAAGATCATTGCCCTGAGCTTGATATAAATCATTTTTGACAGCTGGCAAACTTCCAGGCACATTTGATAAGAGACAGAAAACTTTGAGGTGGAATTTTTCACTTCATTTTCTGGGGATTTCGGTATATAGGACGTAATATGAGGAAATGTTAATATTTAGAATTCCGCTATTAAACTATACAAATGAACTAATACGCACGTACGCATCTTCACGCCAAGACACTTACGGGGTAAAAAGAGCCAAGTCTCACTATTTAGATACCTGTCTGGCTTCCTGCACCTTCATTACTCTTTTCATATGCCTATTTCAGACACTCTTGACTTCACTGTCAGATACTAGAAAAAGTCACATCGTTCCGTGGTTTTCGCTCATCTATAAAAAAAACCTTTGGCTTTACATAATATAATATATTTTCTATTGAAAGCAACACTGCTTCCTCTTGGTTAAAAGAAAAAAAGTTTGTTTGTTTATTGCGCACGAGCAAAAATTAGAACCCACGATCTTGGGGCATGCGGTTTTCACATAACAACTAATACCAAAATAAGTTTCGATCTTCTCGAAGATCGCCTCTGTGGTCTAGCGGTCCGGGTGTTGGGCTTGACTGCATTAGGTCCCGGGTTCGAATCCCGGGTCGGCCAACAAAAAGAAAATTGGATTTTTCCAATTTTCTGATAAAAAAAATGTTGGTCGGGATTGGAAATGTGCCCGGTTGGCGATAGGCTTGCCACCTATCACATTGTGGGACTTAGTGTCTTCGGCTAGTCGTGGGTGCCCTGGTTGTGCCTCTGCCTATCTCTTCGGGGATATGGGTGTGAAGATACTTTTAAAATAAGTTTCACCTCAGTTAGGATTTGGACCTTTACCCTTTCGTCATTTTGCTGATAAATACCCTATTTGAGTTACTAAGGTCTTCAAAAATCTTCAACTTTTATAAAGGAAGTATCTTCACACCCACTTCTAGCCGAAGACACTAAGTCCCACAGTAACACGTGTCAATTATGCAATGGGCAATTGTATTAATATTTATTCATACCATTAAGAAAACGCCTCTGTTGTCTAGCGGTCCAGGTGTTGCAGTTGACTTTATGAGGTCCCGGGTTCGATTCCCGGGTCGGGCAACAAAAAAAAATGTTTTCCAATTTTCTAATAAAAAAAGGCTGCTCAGGATTAGATGTGTGCCCGGTTGGCGATATGCTTGCCTCCTATCACACTGTGGGACTTATGCCCGATTTCACCAAGGGGACCTTTTAACGTTACTTAGGGGACAGTTTAATATTAAAACCGTCCCCTAAAATACACTAAAAGGCCCCTTAAAGTATAGGGGCTCTTGGTGAAATCGGGCATTAGTGTCTTCGACTAGTCGTGGTTGCCTTGGTTGTGCATATGCCTATGCGTTGTGGGAATATGGGCGTGAAGATACTTACTCATTTACCATAAAAAAAACAATTTTAAGTTCTATCCATACTCATCCAAGTAATGAAGGGACGGCTGCTAGCAGAAATTTCAGTTGAGATATGTTATGGAGATATCAAAATGATGGAAAAGACTACAAGATAACTAGCTATTCTCGAAACATATTTCACGATTTAAGCTAAACAGATTGTAATGTAAACATAACTGGACGTTATCTCCGTATCGTAAACGCTCTTTGATAAGTCTGTCCTCTTTTCTATCTCACATTAACCTCTATTGCGTTTGACGAACGGTTGTCTAATTTTACTGTTCTTGGGATAACTTTTAATCTACTTCTGTACATACGGAAGTAAAGTGTCCTGATTGAAGGAATCAACCCTAACATTGTGGGACTTATCGTCTTCGATTAGTCGTGGATCCCCTGGTTTTGCTTTTGCCTGCCTCTTCGGGGATATGGGCGTGAAGATACTTACTTACCATGAAAAAAAATAATTTCACGTTCTATACATACAAAGTAGTCATACATCATAAACATTACAGATGCACCGTTATCTGATAATCGGAATCATAGTCTCTGTGGTCTAGCGGTTCAGTTGTTGGACTTGACTGCATGAGGTTCCGGGTTCGAATCCCGGGTCGGGCAATAAAAAGTAAATTGGATTTTTGAAATCGTGAAAGTTTCGAAATCGTGATAGTTTTAAAACCCTGCCATTGTTCATTTCAATCCTTAAATATAAAAAAGGGAAAAACATTTTCATCATCTATTTCCGTTCGTGGTACATTTCATGCCAGTTTACGGTAGACAGGTTTAAATTTAATTATAGTTGTAAGTAGTGTATGTGAAGATACTTTTTTTTTAATAGTTGTAAAATGTTTTGGTAATAAATAATTATACTAGTTATAAATATAAATAATTTGCTTAAAAGTTAAAACATAAACAATTTGCACACCAAAATATGGTAGAATTTGTTGATATACTTAAATATTTCTGTAACATCTCATTTACACACATATTCCACAAACAAATAATTTTCTTCCTTTCTTTCATCATCATACTAATATTATAAAGAGGAAAACTTTGCTTGTTTGTTTGTTTGGTTGTAATGAATAGTCTCAAAAACTACTGGACCGATTTTAAAAATTCTTTCACCATTCGAAAGCTACATTATCCACGAGTGACATAGACTTTGTTTCATCGAAATCGGTATAGTAGAAGCCAAGTTACGCAGGCGAAGCTGCGTGAAATTGCTAGTCATACATAAAATCATGAATCTTAGTATATGCACACGGAAATTAGGGAGTAAATAGTGTTAGTATAGTATAGTTTTCGTATATTTCAATATTTTTAATGTAGTAATATGGATAAAAAATAATTTACTCTTGATTCTTTATCACATCACTAGTAATAACATTAGCATCAATTGCTTCCTTATTAAGTGTTATATCTTTATATGCCTCATCTCTTTCTTTTCCATCTAACATCCTCCTCAATATTTCCTGTATTTCATTATCACTCTTATGACTTCTTTTATCAACATCGAGTACTGTAGCATTGTTAGCACGAATGAAATCATCAGCATCGCCTAAAGTCGTATTTGACAAGGCACAGTCTACCACTTCCTTAACCAAGTCTACTGCTTCATCCTCGATGGTCTTTACTACTTCAATGAGACAGGCTTCATGCATGGCCCCATGAGCCATCAGCTTCGTCAACTCGACCACGCCATCTAGTAGCTTTCCAGATATTTCCATCATTACTGTTTTGATTAGAGGTGACTGTAAACATACATTTAATTATAAGTAACTTCTCCCATCTACTCATAGCTTCGTTAGTCTTAGAATTTAATGCAAACTATGTCTACGCTTGCTAGGTTACAAAGGGAGAATCCCCTTACAGTTTTTTGGAAGATGAACTTAGGTATTTGACTATATACATATGAAATTTCATTAAAATAGATTTATTCAGTGGCTTAGCCATGAAAGCTCAACAACCAGACTTTTGCATTAATAATGTTACTAGCAGTTTACCTGCGATTTCGTCAGTTTTTATACAAAATTTCATCCCCCATTAAAATTTAGTTTGATTTTTGTTTGAACTTCGGTCTTTATAGCATATACATCAAATTTCATGAAAATCGGTCCAGTGGCTCAAGCGTAAAAGCGTAACAGACAAACAGAAAAGTAGACCTTCGAATTCATATTATTATTTTTAACTTTTAGCCGCGGCTTCGCTCCCTTTTGTCACTTTTAATACCTTCAAGAATATGGATAAAAAATTTCATGACGATTGGTTAAGGGTCCATGTATGCTAAAATACGTCAGCAGTATAATGTTTTTTTCACACAAAGCAATCATGGATCTTGGTCACAAAAATACACAAGATTAACTTTAATATGCTTTATAAGACTAGTGTTTTCAAAACACGATTCATTTCACTTTGCTTGATGGAAAAAAAATCAAAAAGTTAACCCTTTTTTGTAAGCAAAACCCAACTGTCTACTTCAATTATGACAATATCGACACCAGATTTTACATAAACATAGATAAGTATTATACCTAAAAGATCAGTTTTTATACTTTTTTTCAAATTACTTTTATAGTGTCAAAAATAGTGATTTGTCGCTTAAGACGTTTACTTTAGAGCGCAATCTTTTATAGTAATCATGGAACGGGGGAGTGCAGCGATTGGCTCTTTTGGCTGACTAAGTATGGGGCCTTAAGTAGTTTCCGCGTAAAAGCGTAACAAACAAACTCACATTAGCAATTATAATATTAGTAGGTATTAATAATATATAGTTTTAGAAGTATAAATAAATAAGTAAATTTTGGTGTTAGTTTGGTACCCCTAACTCAAGACCCTGACATGACTTTCTTTGACGACTAATGACTAATTTTGAATAATTAGAGCCCGATTTTATTATATTTTTATGGCAAAAAAATTGTTTAATAAATTAGAATTATTTGTTGAATCGGGTAACTTGATGCAAATTTTAACTGAACTAAGTGGTTAAAAAAATTGCCTTTACCTTGTTTATGTCTCTTGGCTATATTATGCGTATTTGTTAAAAACATCATAATTTGTTTCAAACAAATACTGAACTGAATGTGCTAGAATTCATCGGTATGCTTAATTATAGTTATAACAAATTTTCAACACACACATTCCCTAAATAAAACCATAAATGTCTTTTCATTATATTTACTAAAAAAGAATTATTAAAAATCTGTTCGTTACTGACTGAGTAACAATAAAAAAATATAAAATTAATCGGATAACCTCCTTCTTTTTGAAATCTGTTAAAAACATGCTGATCTTAACGTATCCGAAGCCAGTTCAATTTTTTTTAATTTTAAATGCAGTAATGTGTATCTTAAATTAGTAGACTTATAAAGATTCTATAAAAAAAATGTTGCAAGGGAATTGTTATCCGGCGTCGCGTTTTTAGAGTATTTAGTAAAGCATTATTAGATACCGAATTCTATTGTCTATAAAAGTGCACTGTGTGTGCAAGTGTGTGTGCACTACTTTCCCATTTTATATCATATTAAAAATAAATCACGTGTTCAGTGTCTTACGTCGTAACAGACATCATCCGTCGGTAAACGTCCAGACCAAGCATGTGGTCAGTATCATGTCAGTCGTGAGTCGTAAGGCAGGAGCCTTGATGCTAATCTTTCTACGATTGTTTTACTGTACGAGTGGAAAGTTGGCATTTTGCCGGCTCATAATCACTCTTTAGAAAAGCAAAGTAGTTTTTTTATCATGCCATCCTCATAATTCTTTTTAACCCTTGACGGTAAAAAGGGGCGATTATAATTTTGACATGTACGTGTGTTTGTGTATGTGTGAGATAGGTAAACTATAATTTAAAGGACCGCAAAACTCTGGAATTATTGAAGATAATGTTTTTATATTTTAAAATTTCCTAGAAATATTTTGCTCTGATGTAAATATTTTACTTTTTCTTCCAGGACATAAAAAATCGATTTCTAAAACCGCGGCATCTACCCTGGTTTATTTTATTTCCAATGTTTTTTATTTCTCAAAAAAAATCAATTGTTCGTTTCAAAACTTACTTAAACTAATGTTATAATGTGGGGCGCAGTAAGACATAATATCTGTCTTTTCAAAGATGTATTACAGGTTGTTTACTCTACATTCGAAGCCCAAACTAACACGAGGAAAACATAAAAAATAAATTACCACAATAAAATTATAAACATAATTCAACAGACGCCGGCATATGTTTTGAAATATATCGAGAAACACCCGTTTATCATATTTCGCCGTTACGCTTTCATCAAAACTTTAATAAAAAAATTCAAAAGTAATTTGACGCAAAAGTTGAAACATGCGTCCAGTTTTAGTGACGGCTTCTGGTTATTATCAAGGCCGGGGAAATGTTCTCTTTATAATGATTCTGGCGTGTATTCATAACCTGGACTGATGACCCCTTTGCCAGGTAAAAATACCAAGTTCTGGGAAAAACTTGAATTGATAAAACTTCAGTAAAATATATGTGGTTCAAACAGATTTTATTAACACATTGATATCTTCAAAGGAAAACACTTACTGGAACAGCTGTTTGTATCATGAAATGAAAAGCATGCCATTAAGAAAATTTCACAAAATAATATAGTCATCATAATCTTGAATTGAAAATTTCATCTCTAGGCAAAATTATTACACATGGCTTAGGTTACTTATTTGAAAGAAAGAAAGAAAGAAAATATATTTATTTGCGAAATATGCGTGTTGAAGTTGTTACAAAATTATTTAAGCTTTCCAACATATTCTACCACATTGTGGTGTGCAAAATTTTAATGAGTAATTAATGAAAAGAGAATTTGATAGTCAACCTACTTTTTTTAAATGAGATATTACATAAATATTAGTAATTTTCCATAGTTATACGAGTAGCATGAGATATAAACAAATTCTAAAATCCACTTCCTAAATTTGAAGTTTTTTTCCTATATAACAGATTTTAAGATCTTTTGAAGAATATGTCAACTACGTGCCTTCCAGGATGATATATTAACACCATGTATGTAAATAGTTGTTCGGTTAGGTATTGTCCGATTAGTTACGCTTCCATGTGTATTTATTTCTTGGGAAACCATTCTGTAAAGATGGCGGTGTGATGAACAGTGGCGGTTTAAGATGAGAGGGGTTTTTTCTGAAATTTTGTATCAAGCAAAGCAGCTCTCTCGATATTTTGTCTCTTCGAGAGGTTGGAAATGGCATGCAAACATATTCCTAGCGCTTATTAGTCCATATTTACCCCCTTGTCCAGATCCACTGCGTAGAATAGACCATCTGCCTCTTTGTCAGATAGTACGAATGGCGGACACCGACTTAAATATATGTCAGTACCAACAAGACTAATGGCGGGAGAGTATTGAGGTTAGGTCGAGATGACCGTGGCCTATAGAAACCTAAATGTTATAGATGCCGCTGTCCTGTGACCGAGATGTTGGGCCTATTGCTCCAAGTCTACAATACCCCAGCCGACGGACCAAAACATGACAAAACTATTATGGCGGCAGGTATATGAAAGGCAATGGATAGCTGTCCGGGCAAGTTGCTGCACAGCAATCTATCACCAGTGGTGTAGTTGAATGTGACCTATTTAACCAGAGTTTGCCTTTTAGCGAGCTGCTTGGCAGAGAGCAATATAATCTATTCTACTCAGCAAACCCGGACTAAACACGGGTAGCGAGTTTTAGGCCAGTTTCCTTTGCCAACTCTCCATTTGCCGATAGATTTTATGACTATTAGATATTTATTACGCAAGTAAACTGAGTTCACGTAAAACGAGAACATACTTTCTCCCGCTCTCTCTTCCGCTATTTAAAGGTGTCTTAAACTTCTTGATATCAGGAAACCCGCCTGCTTCTGATTCCATGTGCTATAAAAAACCTTTAAATAAATTTTGAGATAGAAAACAAAATATTAAAATTGAAACACTTCTACATCAGACTACGTCTCACCTTCGACATGACGCACTTGACGACCTTCTTCAAGGAGTCATGTTCGTGGCCGCAGACTTTTATCAGCTTGTAAATCACCTCCTTTTGTTCCTCAATCTGAAATTAGGTTTTACTGTCAATTCCTAACCACTTTGTTTGTCTGATGTTTTTACATCTGGCTGAGATATGGTTAGACGAATTTCAACTCTAATTCAAAGTGTTTGAATACAAAATTGGATGACTTAGCTTAATTTAGTTTTATCTCTTAATATCCTCTACATAAAGATTGCCGTGGAATTGCTCTTATAGTGAAGATTGTCTGAGCGTAATGGAGAGTAATTACTCCACTATACATAGTTTTTTATTGAATTAAAAACGTCTTTAATAACTGACTAGACCAGACTAGAATGTTGCTTATATCTTTTAGAGTTCCTTTTAAGGGAAAAGTTTTGACCACTTAAGGGATAGCGCACATTTTTAAGAAGTGCAGCGTTTCGGGTTGAGCAAAGAACACTCAGCCGGAAGGCGTCTTATCTGTGGATTTTGTTACTCATTACTAGAGACCGGATAATAAGCAATTGCATATTTGCATATGCATATTATCGCTATAATTTACAGACTTCGAACATCTGCGTCAAATTGATAGTTTTATTGAGGGGCCGGCGGAAATTTTGCCAGAAAACATAAGCGCTAACTTAGCACTCAAGTTCAAATTTTGCCTAGTTACCTCAGTAGATGTGGAGCAATCCTTTTCTAGCTATAAAAATACTTTGAATGATCGAAGAATTAATCTAAATTTAAATAATGAAGAAGATGATTTAGGACAATACTTGATCGTTAATGTTTATAAAAATATTAGGTAAGATTGCATGTAACTGTATCGATTATCGTCTATCAATGGATAGAAATATAAAAAATCAAAAACCTAATAGATGTTTGCTTTATTAAAAAAACAATAAATTATAAAGATACATACTTAATAAAGTAAAACTTATAACAAATTTTTACTGACAATAATCAGCAATAAACTTAAATCTAAAGGAATAATATATACAAAACAAAAAAATACTCATTTAGTGTTGCATACTCTGTCTTTTTTATGCATATTTTAAGCATTTTTATGCACATTTCAATCTTTGTATATTGCATATAATCCGGCCTTTACTCATTACCAATAAGTACATTAATAAAGAAGAGTGACAACTCTACTTTAAAATCGTCAAGTATGGAAAGTGACGCTTACAGTCATCAAGACTGAGAAGACTGCGGGTACTGCGCGCGGGGTATAACGCAAGGTTCACTACAATCTAAGATAATTATCGTACGATGCATCCCGGTCCATCCCGTATAATTGTGCGCTACCCTTTAACTGGAAACTATAAAAAAATTACTGTTCGTTGATTTTCCCGCTATTTTCATCTAAAAACATGGACCGACTGTGATGGAATTTGGGAGGTTCATATGATTATGGCACCTAATCGAAGCTTACTTCAATGGGTAGTATGATGATATCCTGATGACGTAAATTAAGTCATATCCCAAATATTGCAAATGATTCTCAAAGGATCCAGGTATCCTGTGTAGAATAGAATATCTGCGTTCCTACCAGGCATCTCGTTAGAAGACAGCAAAGGTTACATGGGTCATTATCAACAAGACCACTGGTGGTAGAGTATCCAGGTAACGATCCACCTTCCTATTTCTGCCACCACAATGACGGTTTCATGTTCTGGTCCGGCGGGTAGCCGGTAAATTTGCACAATTTCGTTTGCCTCCTCTGTTATAACAAAAAAAAAACACTATGGTCTCAAGACAGCGACTCACCTTTAACATTTATGGTACCTATAGGCCATGCATATATTTTACCATCAGGAGAGCCGTAAGCTTGTTCACTACCATACCGCACAAAAGAACCGAAACATGACTAAGGCTACAAGTAACAGGTACTTTTAGAGTATGAAATAAGATTACCGGCTTAATCTCCTGCTTGATCATATCCTTTAAAGCAGTCACCTTAAGGACAGCCCTGGAAGGGTCGTGTCCGATCAGAGCGTACCCACACACAACCATCTGATGGAGAGCTTTCTCCGCTAGAGACGTCGTTGCGTTTTCTTTCTCCTTTAGACATACATCTATCTGAAAATAAATTAAAAATTTAACACTAATAACCATATTAATCTGGGACGGTACTGGTCCCCGACTCCTCTGAAGAATAATGCAAATATTTACCTATCAAGCACTTAGTATGAAATGAACATTGGCTATTAACACTGTGACCAATGTCTAGATTGTAGATTCTTACTTTGAATCGCCGAATTTATACACCATTCTACATAATCCTGCCAGCACAGTCAATGCTCTTTTTTTATGTTATAGGAAGGCAAACAAGCAGACTGATGGTAAGAAATTCACGCCGCCTAGAGACAACAAAGATGGTAATGGTGCGTTGCTAACCTGAGTTCAGGATGTTAGGCCTCGAGCAAAATTAAGTTTACCGGCTAACTTACCCTCCGAACCGGAACACGTCATGACGTTATGGCGGCAGGAATAGGTAAGGCGGTGGTACCAATCCGGGCGAGTCGCTGCGAAACTCTACCACCTAGTCGGATGTCAAGGTGTTAGTGATGATAACCCTATGCTCGCCTTTTACGAGCTGCCTGGCAATAAAGGCAGATGGTCTATTCTGCAAAGGAGCCCGGACCAACACGGGGAATCATTATTGTCATGTTCCGATCAAGTAGGTTAAGGCGCTAAACTAACATTTTTGGAGTGTACGAGCATTACCATTTCCTGTTTACCATTCGGTCATTAAATTTTTATGTGGTAAGGCGGTTAGTTTCCTAACAATGCGCCAGGTTGGTAATACCATTATCAACGTATTCCTGTTTTGGTGACGTCAGCGCTTTCTACAGTTGGGTTCCAATTTGGATTAAAGTATACCCAATATACTTAGGCATCACTATTCATCATCATCATTATTCTTTGTGTATTTAAATGACGTATGCGTGTTTGTAATGCTTATCTCGTTCTATTATGCCTAACATAAACCAAAGACAGACTGACACATTTGAAAGTATGGTTACAGGTTAATGAGGCGGTGGAGTTTCGAATTCCGGAATTGGTACCACCGCCTTACCTATTCTTCCCACCGTAACGTCAGTGCTTGCCGTTAACGTGCAGCAATATAGAGGGCAAAGTAGCCTTTAATTTTTAAACTTACTTTTGCTCATAGCTTAGAACCTTGGCCTCAGGTTGACAGCGCACCATTACCATAGTTTGTGTCCCTAAGGGGCTTGAATTTCTTACTATCAGGAAATCCGTTTGTTTATTTGTTTTCCAATATCATAAAAGCCTACCTCATTTGAAGCACGAGTCTTGGCATAATCCAGTGAGGATTGCAGCTCCAACAGCTTATCTTGTATGTAATGTGTTCCGTTCTGAAGTAACAGCTTTATCTTAGTTAGCACCATATCTACAGACCTATAAAACACCAATCATTCACCATTCATCACCACTACATAGTATTAAATAAAGTAGCTTCCTCTGTCCATATGTATGCTTAAATCTTTAAAACTACGCAACGAATTTTGATGCGGTTTTTTCAGTAGATATAGTGAAGTGAAGAGGAAGGTTTGTATGTACATTTCATAAATTTCGAGCCGCTAGTACTGGATAAAATACACTCTCGTTGCATAGTGGTTTCGGCTATATGTATTTATGTTTTTGATTATGGTCGTCGTTACAAACTACTACTCTGTTTTTTTTTAAATACACTAATACTATGCAGTTAAACTTCTTGTGTTTCTATGCAGAAATTAAAAATATATAATAAAGCTAGACTACCATGTTGATGACT
>NJDD01000762.1:801270-816026 GCA_002245505.1 Calephelis nemesis
TTTTTAAATACACTAATACTATGCAGTTAAACTTCTTGTGTTTCTATGCAGAAATTAAAAATATATAACCGGTCCGGTTTAATGTTCGATGCATACCACGGAAATTACTTTTTACAATAGTTTAGTTAAATCGCATTTATCATACCTCATTGAGATCTGGGGAACCGCTGCCAAAACGAGATTAAACAGATTGCAAGTCCTACAAAATAAAATCATTAAAACCATTTTTAACTATAATTGCCAAACATCAACCGCAAAAGTATATCGCGAAACTAAACTTATGAACATAAAACAATTATACATATACAATACATGCATATTTATATATAAAACTATTAACAAAAAAATCCACATGGAACTACAATTTAATAGAAGTCCGAAGGTTGGACGGCCCTGCACCCGACGTGCGAGCTTCATTGTTCTACCTAAAACCCGAACAAGGTACGGCCAAACCACAGTTACATGCGAAGGTGCGCGCCTATTTAACCAACTACCCTCTAACATAAAAAATATTGACTCGATCAATATATTTAAAAAACGGCTAACAAATTACATTTTGAATATTAATTAATAGTTACCAACAAAATGTTTGAAATGCATTACTCGGATCTGTATCCACTATTGATTCGTTTTGCTTGTGATGAAGTTAGATAATGAAATCGTGTCGTCGGATGTCTGGCGATTAATCAATGTGTTTGTACCCTTGCAATGTACGACAATCAATTTGTTTATTTCTGCTCACCAATATTCTCATGTAAGTGATATATTTGTATGTTTTTATGAAAATAAAAGTCTTTAAACCTAAACCTAAAATCCGCCGCCCGTTGCCCGGCATAGTGTGCGTCGCATCAAAATATATGAAAGTGATCTAGACGGATTGTTGTGCTGCGATGCGGCCCATCCAAGTGTGCGCTATTCCTAAGTGTACCTTTATCCTTAGGTTTTTTATTGGTTAATTTGTCTATATTCAAAGATGAATCATCAGTTTGTTGCTCTGATCAGTTATACATTACCAATTAGCAAAAAGAAATGATTTAACGTAATGTGGTCAGACCTAATTCAAAAATAAATAAATTTGTAAATCTTAATTGAAAGAAAACTAACATTTGGCCACGTTTATTATCTTTGGATGCGCAAGCGCAGTTCTATAAACGAAATGAAAATGGACAAGATCGTCGAACCTTTGTAAATCGACCTGGAACTTCCATTGGATGCTCTGTACTAGGTCTTCTCCAAGTTTCTTGGTGATCTCATCTTCTATCACCTTATCCACTTCTTCTTTTGCTACTTTTATTGCATCTGCTAACTTGATTTGATAAAAACACTTAAATAAAATGTAAATTAAACTCAAATAGTGTCTTTTATCCTATGGTGAAAGAATTTTTAAAATCGGTCTAGTAGTTTTTGAGCCTATTCATTACAACCAAACAAACAAACAAAGTTTTCCTCTTTATAATATTAAAGTATGATTTCACTAGAATCCCTTAAGTAGACGAGATAAAAGGTATTCTAGAATGTTCTTCAAAACATAGAGATTTTGTCAGGCCAATTTTCGCGCGTTCGTCTAAGCCAAACAAACAAAATTCTATAATACAAATATATTCTGTTGCCTATTTTCAGTCGCCTAAACTTATTTTTTTATTAGTAAGTATATTTTATATTCAAATAGCTGTCTGTTCCAGCATCGCTCGAATGATAATTTTTTTGTAGTAAATTGAGATGTAAGCTATACTATCTTTTAAGTTGGATCAAACTGCACACGGTGTGCAAATTTGATTGAAATCGGTTTAGTAGTCCATCGCGGACAAACAACATGACACGTAATTTATATACATTAAGATTTAATTATCTCTTTTACAGTTTTACCACCTCTATAAACAAATTTTTAACTCTCTTTTGCCAATTTCATACTCGTTCTTCCACGTAATTTTCGCAAGATTAAAAATAAATAAATACACCTGGAAAATTAACACAAATGCACCTAACCACTTAGTAAGCAAATAAAATTATTGTATACCTAGTGTTACAGTGTTATACAGTGCTACTAATACATAGAAATACTTGAATATAATATCTTTTCTCACTTTTTTGTAGTAAATATACTTGTACTTATCCACTTTACATTTTATTTAATACTTTTCGTTACTCGTTAGCCCACCGGTTTCACTTTTCATATTATCATCAGGGCTTTGAAACTAAAGATAAGAATATCTATTATGACATAAAAATATACCTAGTACAACTTTGTTGTGACATATAATAAAATCAGAGTCGAATGAAGAAAAGGATACACATGTTACTCGTCATAAAATAAAAGTCGTTTTATCTTTATTTTAAATGAATAATAAAAGTAATTCGATTAGATAAGACTTGCCAATAAAAGTGTAGCAACAACATAGACCAAATTCCTGACACGCTTCGCGATCGCCATCGTTCCGACGCGAATTTCTCAATATCCGACTTATAAATAGTTATTCGAAAATAAACTACGCTATATTCTCGTATCAAATCAAACGAGTGTTTACGATTAAAAAAACTGCCGTAAAAACTTTTTTTATGACATTTGGAGAACGTTTGTACATTTTTAGGGTTGCGTACCTGAAAAAGGAAAAAACGAAGCCCTTATTTGTTGTTTTGTTGTTCATCCGTCTGTCAAGACCCTTTTCTTAAAAACGTGTGGAGGTATCAAGCTGAAATTTATACCAGATAATTAGGTCTACTTTATCTTGGAGTTGGAGAATATCGAACTTCTGCGCCTACTCAATCATAAACGCCATTTGCTCGACCTTTACAGCCATTTGCTGCAAAAAAACTCGCAAGAGAATCAAAACCTACAAGATATTTCTCATGATCTCGAAACAACGACGCATAGTAATAAAAGAAAAATTGAGAGAACCGTACATTTGTAACTATATCATATAATAAAATGTCGTAATGGATAATATTTAACCGGCCAAAAAAAGGCAGAGGCTCACAGTTCAACCAAACGTTTTTTTTTTGTATGTCGCATCGGTATACGATTTCTCGGCAAAAAGCCAACCGATTTTAATTGCTCTTTTTAAGATTTTCTAGAAAGATAGATCATAATTTCGAGGTTATCCCATATTCATTTTATTATGATCTTGATAATATGTATGTAAGTTTTAAAGATAAGTGAAACATTATGCAACGTTAAATGTAACTCCAAAACCATTAACTAGTAGGGTGTTAATAAAATGTATGTGGGACCATTTCAGAACCATTTGCTACCTTTCAGTAAAAGAATTATCAAATCGCGACGTAGTACCCAATAAAAAGGTGGAGCTGATTTTTGCAGTTTTACTTCGCTTAAAATATATACTTAAATATGTACGTGTTTATACGGAACCTTCGGTGCGCGAGTCCGAGTCGCACATTTTTTTATATAAACAAACATTAGGACCGACAAATTACTTTCAAAATAAAGTATGAAAAATCTACTCATTATATTTACGTACATTGATTTATTTGTCTACAGACTTAAATTACTAACTAGATGTCACAAGTAGCTTTGTCTGTGCAGTGGTTTAAATGACTTTTCTTTTTTTTCGAAATACTTCGAACTTTATATTGGTCGACGTTAACAACGACTTAAAGGAAAAAATAAAGTATCACTTTTAATATTTTCCCTGCAATTTTCCTGGATTTCTCTTTAAAAGAATCTTCCTCTGACAATCGCGTCAGTAATCTAGCAGTCCGACCGACGTCGGACTTAACTTTTTAAGGTCCTGGGTTCAATCCCCGAGTCGGGCAAGTATAATAGTAATAACAAACTTGTAGGTATACATCAAAAGCCGATTATGATCCCGGCCTACTCAAGACAACTTGGACACAATACACATCTAGTCTAGTAATTCACTATTTAGCGAAGTGTCTCCCGCTCTCTCTTGATCTGCGAACAAACCTTTCTGTATTTAACTCGCCAATTTTTTTTATGACATTGGAACTTGGAAGGCAAACAAGCAGACGGATTTCCTGATGGTAAGAAATTCCCGCCGCCTAGAGACAGCAAAGGTAGTAATGGTGCGTTGCCAACCTGAGGCCCGGATGTTAGACCTCGAGCAAAAGTAAGTTTACCGGCTACCTTACCCTCCGTACCGGAACAGGTCATTACATTATGGCGGCAGGAATAAGTAAGGCGGTGGTACCAATCCGGGCGAGTCGCTGCTAAACTCTACCCCCTAGTCAGGTGTCACGGTGTTAGTGACGGTGAGCCTATGCTCGCCTTTTACGAGCTGCCTGGCAAGGAAAACAGATAGTCTATTCTACACAGAAGCCCGGACCAACACGGGGAAAAACAAAAAGTTATTTGAGGTTTTGTATGGGAAAGAAAAACTGAAACGCAGGCGAATATGTGCGTCTTGTGACGTCACGTCTCACTACATAAAACGTCATGGTGTATGTGTAGAACTCGATCAGGCGTAAACGAGTGTGTAGGCAGAGCTTTGATTTCTTGTGTTGTACCATAGATGTAGGATGGTTGGAACGTCATACATAGCAAATGTCACGTGACGAGCTATCTTCGGACGCCTTTGAAACGGTGAAAATATTTTTGAATTGAAAATTTCTTTAGCATCTTTTGTCAAATATGTTAAACTCGCATCAGAACATGTGACCCTTATTGATTTTTATTTCGCCGGCCGCTTTATCTCTCTCAGCCTGCCGATTCGCTTTGAACTAGCTTGAAGATCCCGGGAGGTGCTTGCAGTGTAGGCTTGTGTGAGTGCGTGTAAGACACACGCACACACTTATTATGAGTATTGATAAGAGGTGTTTTATCAACCCCTGACTAAAACGAAGAGTTACGTACTTACGTCACACACACTTGTGCGTGTGTGTGTGTGTGCGCGTGTGTGTGCGTGTCTGTGTGTGTGTGTGTGAGTGCGTGTGTGTGAGTACGTGTGTCTGTGTGTAGCAATAACTTTTCAGAGCATGGTTCGTTTTCGATGTGGAAGTTATGTTTAAAAGCTAACAAGATGATTCTTGGCTACTTACATTTAGGTTTTGTCGGGGGTCATTGATTTTTTTAAGTTTTTAATACTATTTTATGAAACAGCCCTGTTGCTGTCGAGTATGCATCATAATAGGTACGAAACTTGTGTGTTTCAAATAAAGTAATATAAGTGCAGGTATAAACCACTATTTTACTAGATACCTAACTTTATTTTCAAACTGTAGCCTGTTAAGATAAGTAATATTATTATTTTACACCCAAGTCTTATTAAATCAACAAAACAACACGTTAATTAATCTTCTATGTGGTCAAATAGTAGTCAGCTCTAATTTGTAAGTTTGAAATTGATTATTAGCATCTTCTGCATCTGGTTCTTGAACATTTACAAAGTAGTCCTTCTTCGTCGCGTTTTCTCTGAAATACAGTAATTTAAGTGGTTTTTTTATATAGAAAGGCAAGCAGGCACAAATACTTCCTTTAAGTGAATTAACTTACTTACGTCGCGCCTAATTTGCACCTAAGATGTTAAAAATGCGTTGTCAAATTGAAACTGGAATGCTAAGGTTCTAGAGTTTGTCTACCGGTAATGCTACTCTCTAATCGGATCAAGATAATGGCAAGCAATAGCGTTACAGTGATAGATTTTTATTATTGTCAAATATGTATTTAAAAATGTAAGCTTGGCAGAAAAAAAAAACTGAACGAAAATATAAGTTTTACATAATATCTAACAGTAAATTGACATTCGAATTCAATATTTTGATTAAGACGTGATAGATAGACTTATTAATATTGTTTATATGATTTTATAGGGTCTCATCGTTATGAGTTTTTTAAATGTTATTATTATTCTTAGGTTATTTATTTATTGTGCATGATGCCTTCCACTATTTCATCACAGATTCTAATTTTTAGGGTTGGCTGGAAGAAATCTGTAGACCTAGAGATAAGCCCACCTTTTGTGCACTTCTGTTTATCACTGTCCATGTTTTATGTCATAAACTGTGTACGATAAAGAATTAAATCTTTATATATATAATTCTTCTGTGAGTGTGTATGTCACTGAACTCCTTCTAGACGGCTGGACCGATGTTGATGAAAGTTTTTGTGCGTGTTCAAGGGAATTCGAGAATGGTTTAGATTCACAATTTGGTCTCCTGGAAAATGTTTTTTTAATTAATTGTTTAATAATAAGTCGTTGTTGATTTTGGAATGTTTCACATCGGATCCGACAGACTGCGTTACTGTCGAAGCATTAACGTCAAGCGATACGAAGTTTGCCGGGTCAGCTAGTAAATAAACAATACTTTGGCCCGCAAGAAAGGTAAATAATTTTAACGAGCGAGCTAAACCTCGTGCAACAATTAGCTAAATAAATGTATATACCTACCTGATTTCGGCAAACGGAACACAAATCGTCTCTGTCTATCTTATGTACAAAGGCATATATCTAAAAATGAAACACTTACTTTAAGTAACTTTAACACGAATACATTTTAAACAGACTGAGGGACAGACAGAAAATATCTAGAGCTAAGTTATATGATCTTTTCTGATCTAACTGCCTCGGTATTGAATATGTCCTTGGTTGTCAATAGGCTTGCCCACCTATCACATTGTGGGACTTAGTGTCTTCGGCTAGCCGTGGGTGCCCTGGTTGTGTCTTTGCCTACCTCTTCAGGGATATGGGCGTGAAGATATTTTTTTTAAATGTACTAAATCTGCTATTTGTACAAAAATACTAACTTTTAATTTGAGATCATATAGAAAGTCCAGAAATGCACACCACAAATACTCGGAGAACTCCAACAACTTATTGCTGGCTCTGAAAACATAAACATAAGACAAAATCTCAATAGCCTGATTGAAATGGCATTGTTGTAATCACATGAAGCCTTGAGTTATCTATATATTATTACGTGATGCCAAAACTTTGGACCTTTTTTTACGAAAATTGCGATGACGCAGGAGCATAAAATTTGGCACACTTACAGTTTATATGTAGGAGAAGTGCAGAACGCTAAGTTCCGGTTACTGGGTGGACTTGATGGAGGAGTAGTGGCGGCTCGTCGCTCGGCGTTACACGGTGTGGTGTAGTGTCCTGTGAGTCAGTGTCCGGTAGTGTGTAGTGAGATCCGGAAGATCCGATAGGACGTGATTGTTTTTTTATAGGTGACGATCATCTCTTACGGTCAGGAGAGTCACCGTCTTTAACATAAGTAAAATCAATGCATTTCTACGAAAACAATAAAAAAAATCATTAAATAAACACAAAAAAACGCTACAAAACTCACCGAACGGAAAAATAGTACATATCGCATAGACAACAAAACGCAACCATATTTTGAGGGTTCGTAGGGTTTGTAAAATCTGTCGGAACCTTCCAGAAGGGATCACCCATCGGCATACACTGAAAAAATAGCATCTACGAATATATTTGCATTATTCTGCCATAGATTACTCTTACGGGTGTCGCGTGTTGATCCGGGCTCCTTTGCAGAATAGACCATCTGCCTCCCTGCCAGGCAGCTCGTAAAAGGCGAACATAGGCTTACCGTCACTAACACTGTGACATCCTACTCGGTGGGAGAGCTTCGCAGCAATTCGCACGGATTGGGCGTTACATTTTCCTGCCGCCATAACTTCAGTGCTTGCCGTTGACGTGTTCTGGTTCGGAGGGTAAGGTAGCCGGTAAAATTACTTTTTTTCGAGGTCTAACATCTCGGCCTCAGATTGGCAACACACCACTTTTACCAATTTCTTACCACCAGGAAATCCGTCTGCTTGTTTGCTTTCCTATATCATAAAAAAACTATAACATCAGTGCTCGCCATTATCACACTCCGGTTTGGAAGCTATGACTAAAAATTTACCCTCAGGTAATCTTACGCTGGCTGCTCAACATCCTCACCTTACATAAATGATATACCATTGCCATATTTTTATTATATAAAAGTCTCATTTTTGTCTCGGGTGTATAGGTTATCCAATAGTATTCATAAATCTGAACGTCGATTACATCTTATTTCAGGTTTCACGGCAAACTTTGTGTTTGCCAATTTTCATACATTTTTATTGGTCTGAGCAGAATCTATCCTTCATCGAAAATCCATTATAGAAAGACATCCTAACGTAATAAAAGTATAACGTGTAGTTACTACAACAATATATTTATACATACCAACACAAACGCTGTTATTGCTCCAAACAATATGATTTTCATAACATTTAGCGTTGTAGAAGATTTACCTGAACAATCAAAACACAAACTTTTCTTTCTGAATGTATTAGGATCGATGACAAAAACCCATAACACAAGCATATATTTATTTACTTTGGGGTTAGATTTGAATTGTGTAACTTATCCAGAGATACTTATTCATTTTTTATTAATTTTAAGGCATTTGTAACTTAGTCAAACATACTTCAAAGTCTATACTGATACTGATAAATTTTAGTACAAAAAAACACTGGTGGTAACTTGGCTGATCACAAACTAAAGTTATTTCAGATGTATGCTGTCCTTTTCGTAACAAAAATTACAAAAGAGACGAAACATTTTATACATGTCAAGTTAGTCCGGACATATGAACTTGTACACTGTTTAGATCAACCTGTTTTTAGAAACAGATTAAACAAAAACAAACAAACTGAAAAACAACAAAAAAAGATAATAGCGATAATTTAAAATTAGTTTTGAAAGTGCCTTTTGCAATTGCCACCATTTTTTTATTGCGATCGCTCATTTGAGCACTTTTGAGCGGGTTTTTTTTTAATGACTTATTTGTTTCGAATCTGAATCGCCAGGTTTTTACTTCACCGGGCTTTGGATTTTTTTTTGAGCAGGAAGATAAAGCTTTAAAGTTTAAACTCTAAACGAAACCGTGTGCAACAGCTAGTATTTATAACAACAGTTTAAGAACATAAAGCATATCATTTTTCCTCTGTTCTAATTTGTTTCGAAGTTTGTGCCAAGTGCCCAGTTGTGATTGGCACAGGGCGGCGCCATTTTGAAAACGAAAGTGCTGTATTGTTTGTTATTTTTTACATTTAGAAGATCCGTTTGCTTGTTTGTCTTTCAATTTCATACAAAATCATCAGCCATAGGTAGGATTGCCAATTATTTTTGCGACACTTAAGGGTCCATGTATGCTAAAACACGTCAGCAGTATTTTTATTTTTTCATACAAAACAATCATGGATCTTGGTGACAAAAATACACAAGATTAACATTAGTATGCTTATAGGACTAGTGTTTCCAAAACAGGATTCATTTCACTTTGCTAGATAGAAAAAAATCAAAAAGTTAACCCTTTTTTGAAAGCAAAGCCCAACTGTCTACTTCAATACTACTACTACTACTAAAATATCGACACCAGATTTAACATAAACATAGATAAGTGAAATGCCTAAAAAATAAGTGTTTCAGTTTCTATACTTTTTTTCAAATTACTTTTATAGTGACAAAAATAGGGATTTGTCGCTTAAGACGTATACTTTAGAGGGCAATATTTCATAGTAATCATGGAACGGGGGAGTGCGGCGATTGGCTCTCCTGGCTGACTAAGTGTGGGGACTTAACGAGATACGGGTGGTCATGCTGTGGTCGGGAAATATCCCGCTTTTCGAAAGTAGATACGAACACCCCACATATCCAGTTTTGTGCTTAAAAGTAACAAGAATCCTTAATAGTGCCAAACCTCATGAAAAATGCTACCTAAAATTAATTTTTAAATGTGTTTGCAATTGTTTAGTTAATTTTATTTTTTCTTTGCACCCCATTTAATTATTCTTTCAAATAAAAAGAGATTGAGTGGTAAAAAATGACATGTAGCATTAAGTCCACCTTTGTAGTGTACAAAATAATGCATGAATTTTAAATAAACAAAAAATGTACATTCGATTATTAGATCGCAGATTAATCGTGTAATAAAATATATGCAAATAACATAGACAAATTGATAACCTCCTTTTTTGTTGTAGGCTAGAAATCAAAGTATAGTTTTCAAACTAAAGTGTAAGTTACACTTTACAAGTTATAGATAGCCTAAAATTATTTTTAGTAAATATGTACTAATTTTAAGTTCTATTTTACTTCTCATTCTTACCATAAAAATGTATTTTATTTTAATTTTATGATATTGGAAGGCAAACAACTTTTTTTATTATTTTTTGCTTCGTAAACTGTACAACCGATGTTCATATGCCGAAATTGGCAAGCATTGGATATGCTTGCCAATTTCGGCATATGAGTTGGCGGTTAATAATTATTTCAAAAATATAATAAGACTAAAAAAGAGGGATCCAACTTAATGAGAATACAAAAATCCCTCGTGTTGGTCCAGGGTACTTTGCAGAATAGATCATTTGTCTTCCTGCCAGGCAGCTCGTAAAAGGCAAACATAGGCTTACAGTGTTACACTAACACCGTGACGTCTGACTAGGTGGTAGAGTTTCGAGGCGACTCGTCCGGATTGGTACCACCGCCTTACCTATTCCTGCCGCCATAACGTAGGAAGATTAGGTAGTCGGTAAACTTACTTTTGCTCGAGGCCTAATATCCTAGTTCGAGGTTGGCAACGCAACATTACCACTTTTGGTGTCTCTAGGCGGCGTAAATTTCTTACCGTCAGGAAATCCGTCTGCTTGTTTGCCTTCCATTTGAAAAAAATAATTGAAAAGTTAGAGCTTTAGCCTATTTGAAAGCCAGGATTTGATTTATCTTTCAGCATGACTTATGCTAGACGTAGATAGTAAGTATTCTCACACACGTTTGAGAAACAAAATCTACAAAAATTGCATATTTTAACTGAAAAGTTTAAAACCAAAAAAACAAATACCCCGTCTGTTTACTATCTGGTGGACTGACTCCGGTTCCATTGGGTAATAACAAGGATTTTAGTTTTCTGAATATAATGTTTAGAAACTTAAACAAACATAATAACCGAAATATGACTTTTTTACGATGTACTATAATTTATTACTTCATGATTTTGCATGCGACATTTTCACGTGTACCAGAAACAACAGAATCTGTCAGAACCTGTCAAATCTAGCACAGAATGTTGTTGCAAGAAGTAAAAAAAACGTGTGATTTGAGACCAAAAACTAGCTAGGGGGGTTATTCGGTGTCTTTTTAGTGATGATCACTGGGTAATGTGTACATCAAAAAACCGCCTCTATCTCTACCTATGTGTACACTAAATTGGAAATTGGAGATAATTATTATTTTTTTAATTTAAAAGGTGTCCTAAAACGACTGGTTTAAGAGTATTCACTTTGCGTAACGGTAAAAAACAGTTTAAATATGTTTTAAGAATTTCATCTTTAGCGTAAGATTTACTTCCAAATATTAATGTACAATAAAAAAACTTCGGGCCCATTTTCCGAAAATTGCGCGGACGGCGGAGTATGAAATTTAGCACACTTACAGTTTATGTGTAGGAGAAGTGCAGAACGCTAATATTTGTCAATAATAATGCATAAAAAGTATTTTAGTTAAAAAATAAAACATTACACATACTATGTGGTAGTATGTGTAATGTTTTATTTGACACGCACAATCATATATATTAATTGATAATAACGATCACAGATTGCGCACAAACTATAATCATACAGTTTGGAAACGAAGTCAACTACTTGATAAATGAAGATGGCGTACTCTTATTACCTCTGTGGTCTGGCGGTTCAGTTGTTGGACTTAACTGCATGAGGTCCCGGGTTCGAATCCCGGGTGGGGCAATGAAAAGAAATTTGGGTTTGTCCAATTTTCTAATTAAAAAAAATGTTGCTCGGGATTGGATATGTGCCTTGTTTGTGATAGGCTTGCCACCTATCACATTGTGGGACTTAATGTCTTCGGCTAGTCGTGGGTGCCCTGGTTGTGCCTCTGCCTGCCTCTTCGGGGATGTGGGCGTGAAGATACTTTTTTTAACTTATGGGCGACCACTAGTTTTTTTACATGAAGAAACAATTGTACTATTGTGTGTACAGTGCTTACACTTAAACTACTACTGCTAGCCCTCATGATGCTGTAAAAAGTACAACGGGTAGGGTAATTGTAACAACGACTCTCCCGGATTGGTACCACCGCTTTATCTATTCCTGCCGTCATAACGTCATTACGTGTTCCGGTTCGGAGGATAAGGTAGCCGGTAAACTTACTTTTGCTCGAGGCCTAACATCCTGACCTCAGGTTGGCAACGCACCATTACCATCTTTGGTGTCTCTAGGCAGCGTAAATTTCTTACCATCAGGAAATCCGTCTGCTTGTTTGCCTTCCTATAACATAAAAAAAACATTTAAAAATATGGAAAAAATTGTGCGTGGTTACACACAATTTTTTCCATATTTTTAAATATTTTTTTCATTTTACTACGAATATAAAACCTCCTATGCGATTAGTATATCTTCAGTAGTTTAAAACCTAGTTGTATATAAGATCATACAAAAAATAAATAAATATAGTATAGTATTCACGCCCATACGTCAGAAGAAGTAGACGGAGGCATCAACGATTAGCCAAACCTATCGCCAACCGGACACATCCAATCAGGGACAGCATTACTTTTATTAAAGAAATGAAAATACACATTTTCTACTTTTTTTGTTGCCCAACTCGGAAATTAAACCCAGGACCTCAAGAAGTCTCATGTCCGACGCCGAAGCGCTAGACCACACAGGCGAAATAAACCGTTTTTTAAAAAAACATAAAAAATACGAATAAAGCAATACAAATAATAGGTTCATTGTTTATTTCTTTTTCTTTCTATTCGGACACTCCTTTAAACAAATAACACCTTTCTGCATACATGTGGAGCAGCTGCTTCGGCTTTTTAAAGATACGCTGGAAGCTCTCTCTTTACACTTGTCTTTCAATTCCTTGAACGAAATGGACCGAGAAGGTTTTCTGCTTATTTTTTCTTCTTTTGCAGTACTTTCAGTTAAGGAGTTATCTGTAACCTGAAAGTAATAAAAACATCATTCAATACTCATTGCAACAAAAAAAAATCGACGTAGGAAAAGAGCCAATAAATTTCCCTTCCCCCAATCCCCATTTGATCCGTGTTGTTCTAGGTTCCTTTGCAGGATAGACCATCTGCCTTATTGTAAGACTTCGTAAAAGGTGAGCATAGGCTTATCGTCACTAGCACCGCGATATCAGACTAGGTGGTAGAGTTTCGCAGCGACTCGTCCGGATTGGTACCACCGCCTTACCTATTCCTTCCGCCATAAGTCAGTGTTTGCCGTTGACGTGTTCCAGTTTGGAGTAAAAGGTAGCTGGTAATCTGACTAATATTTAATAATCTGACTTTTGCTCGAGGCCCAACATCCCGGTCTCAGGTTAGCAACGCATCATTACCACCTTTGGTGCTCTAGGCGACGTGAATTTCATACCACTAGGAAAGCCGTCTGCATGTTTGCCTTCCAATTTCATAAAAAAACCCGTTAGAGCCCTTGTGTGCCCGAGTACGTTGAGTAGAAAAGACCATCTGTATTTCTGTCAGGCAGCACGTAAGAGACGAGCAAGGCTGCAAGTAATAGAGTGCTGTGTAGCAAGTGGCCCGGTGGGGATGGACTGGCATAATGACTCTGTCATGTTCCGGTCTGGAACCTGGAACCTACCCTACCCTGTAGTGAGTCGACCTGCACAATAGACATTCCATCCCGACCTCAGGACAGCGACGCACTTGTAACATTTACCATGTCATCATTATTAACTCTTTATTGTACACAACTGATATTACAAAAAAAATACTTAAAAGTAAAAAAAAAGTAAAACATACATCATATGTATTTTTGTAATTTAGTGCATATTATTTGTATGTATATTTAATGTACTTTATTTAACATTGTGTGAATTGTGTGAAATAAAACAAATTTTATTTATTAGATAATTATAATGTTTTATGAAGCCCTACCTTAGTTTTTAGATTATATAAATTGTAAGGTCCCCTAAGGTTGTCTGGCAGAGATCGTTCTGAAGCGATAAGACCGCCTTTGTGCACCTTAGTTAAATATTTTAAGTGACAGTGTGTATTTTTTTGGAATTTTTGGTGCATAATAAAGTGTATTCATTCATTCATTCATTCATGTCTGTAGGCGACGGTTGTCTTTTACTATAAGAAGGCCCGTGTGGTTCACTGACCTCTAACATAAACCAAATAATTAACATTAACGTCATTAGCATTGGCAAAGGTCATGGAAAAATCAATAGTCTGTAGAGATAAAAACGATAGCTTTCCCCGTGTTGGTCCAGGCCTCTTTGCAAAATAAACAATCTGCCTTCCTGCCAGGCAGCTCGTAAAAGGCAAGCATATGCTTACCTTCACTAACATCGTGACATCCAGCTATGTGGTAGGTAAAGTCCTAGTGTTGGTCCGAGCTCCTTTTGCAGAATATATCATCTGCCTTTCTGCCAGGCAGCTCGTAGAAGGCGAGTATAGGCTTACCGTGACTAGCACCGTGACATCTGACTAGGTGGAAGAGTTTCGCGGCGACTCGCCTGGATTGGTACCACCGCGAGCCGAACCGAGAACCGAATTCGTACAAAATTATTCCCTCACCATTCCAAAATATCAAAAATGCACACTACGTTTAAGTTTTCACTTCTGCCGGCACTCCCGGAGTGCAACCTGTTTTTTTTTGCAAGTTACCTGAGGTTCTCTCCGGCAGAGCCGACTGCAGTCGAAGGCATTCCTGATGGAAGTGATCACGGCAAATATCTGAAAATAAAAAAAATCATTAACAAAAAACCGACCTAAACAAGATAAGAATATAT
>NJDD01000762.1:818546-852711 GCA_002245505.1 Calephelis nemesis
CCGCGGCCGTATAACTGCGGTTTTATTCCAAAACTTAAGACTGGTAATTTTTGCGGTCACGTAGCCGTCGCGGTTGAAACCATAGTTTGCAAACTTGTAAATTCTAACGGCGGGCATCCGGTGCCACGGGAAACGCAAACAACCGCAGCAGCAACGGGTTTAAAACGCGTCGTGAAACGTGCTCTTACTTTTTGCATATCTACATTGTAGAGAAGCTGCGGGCCCGGAAACGCAGCGGACGCTGGTGAAAACCGCCACGTGAGTTCTTAACCTAAGGACACGGTAAATTTGAACAAGTCATCTTTATGTTACTTTTTATGGGATAAGACGAAGACGCTCACGGCTTTCTTAAAGGTAAAGATAACTGTTTTCCTAGATATTATAGGACTTAGGGAAGTCTACCGGCTACGCCACCTTCGGGACCGGAAATTGACTATCGTTATAGTGGCAGGATTAGATCATACCCACACAAGTTGCTGCATATTTATGACTGACACCATTGGTGGAAATATCTTTGTGACAAGAACAACAGTAATTTTGACAAATATTTACTTGAAGTAACACTACACACAACAGTAATCACATAAAAAGACAAATTTTAAATGAAACCAAGTAAGTAGTACTCACGTAAACGTAAACAAGGAATATTAGTAAAAAACATATTGCTAAGTGTGTAAGCATTTGTATTCCGCTTGGTCTGTAACCTGTAACATGATATGGATAGGTATATTAAATATTCTAATATATATAAATAATTACGCATCATGGTGTCATCATGTCTGCGATGCACTCCTAAACTTCTTTTCCGATTTTAATCGAATTTGCAGTTTGTTCGAATTGGACAACTATAGATAGGATAGCTTACATGTCAATTATGTAACAGCTATTTATCATAATATTAACACTTTGGCTGTCCCAATAATATAGTTACCTATCCATTATCAAATGTCCAATACATTAGTTCAAATTTATTAAATGTAATGCACGGTTATGTCAAAGTTGCTAGTATGTAGCAAAAGCAAGTTGGTAACATGTCAGGGATCATCATTTCTTTGATATCTACTCTTAATTTATCATACCTTTTTTACAGCATCTCCATGTTCTTGTATTTACATTATTGATCTATCTGTATGGTGCTATTAAATAAAATATGTAAAACTTTAACATCGATTTACTCAACGTAAAGATTCTGTGACATATCGCCTTTATTCATTCGCGTTTTCAACTATGTTGTGATATTATGATCAACGCAATATACTACACAGTGCATAACATACTATGCACGGACGTATAGAGTCAGCTATCCAGTGCATTACATGTTATGCACGGACGCATCGAGCCAGCTACCTAGTGCATTACATGTAATGCACGGACAGTTAAAGTGTTAATACAATAATAATATTTATAAAAGCGCGCAAAAGTATATATGAAACAATATCAAATTAGAAATTATTTTTGCAGTTTTACTGCACTTAAATAATCGTGGGTTGGAGTTTGTTAAGAAGAATAGAAAAATATATAGGTACATAGACCCCTATTTCTAAGATACCAAAAGAGACTTTTGTGTTCATGCTAACTTAAGTAGACGTAATAAACACCTTTGAAAAAACTGTTTTCCCTGCGGGCGCATGCTGAGTCTGCTTTAACATCTATACCGTCTAGCGTGGCTATAGGTGACGTATACCTATTACTTACTATTATGAGATCTTTCTGCTAATACCTTCACAATACAACTTACTCCCATGGTTTTTAAACGTAGTTTTTCAACAATTCATTATATGTTTTAGCAATTCGTTGTGATTGTGTAAAGGATTTCTAAGTATTACAATATAACTGGTTCAAGCATTTTTGGATTGTTTATATTTTTTGAGGTTAATAAATCGGAGTGAATCGGAGTCTTCTTTGACATCCAATGTCACATGTTATCAAATATGACATTATCTACCATAGAATATAATAAAGGCAGATAAAAGATCAATTCATTACATTGATTAATAACAAAGAGTATCATAATATACCTATACAGGGGGCTGATTATGTATTTCAGTGGCCAACTCAAAATGGAAAAGTGTACATCACATAGCTGTCAAATGACGTGTTTTGTATTTACTGTCTCCAGTGACCAACAGAAATGTAATAGAGACAGCAAACACAAAGGACGTCATTTGACAGCTATTTGATATACACTTTTCCATTTTGAGTTGGCCACTGAGATACGTAATCAGCACCATGGAAGGTAGGGTAGCCAGAGTGGGCTTGTACAATAGGCCTAACGTCCCGGCCACAGGACAGCTACGCACCTGTAACATCTGCAGTGTTGCTACGGTTATTTCTTACCATCAGGAGATATGTGGGCTTTTTCGCTGACTTGTTCAAAATTCACCAATGCAAAAATGTGGTCTATTTTCAAATATATAATAAAAGACGATATCCAGAATAATTGAGACATATTGAAGTTTTTAGCGTGTTCTTCGCGCGATGTCCACGTGCCAAAATGCATTAGATTATAAAAAAATACAACTCACTTTTTTAAGGTAAACGCTATTACTTTTCCACTATACACTTTAATTAACAATTTGTGTTACACTTTAGCCAACCAGTTTCACTTTTCAAAGCATCATCAGGCCTTTTTAAAAAAAGATTACGTCTGTTTCATTTTAAGGTTAAGTATTTGGTTGTAAGTCAGTAACTTAAAAAAGTTTACATTAAAAAATGTGTATACAATGGAATTCCAACAAGTGCCGACAATAACAAATACAAATTCTAAAAAATACAACGACTAATATAAAATTAAACTTATGCAAGAATCTTTATGGATAGCGGCACTGCATCTTGCAAAGATATAGTTTAAGAAAGCGCTTTATCTCTTAACAAGAGTTTTATTTTCTGTGAAAGGTCAGCATGAGAGCCGTGTGCTTGTTAGACGGCTCTTCTGATAGTAAGAGACCACCGAGGCTTATAGACACCATACATCTATTATAGATGCGTCGCTATCCTAAGACCATAACGTCTAACGACTACTCTACACCCCAGACCGGAACATGCAAAGTCCTTAAGGCGCTAACGATAGGCAAGGCGGAGGATCCCTAACCGGGCAAGTAGCTTCACAGCACAAAGAAGGGACCCTTGACTAATAATGCACAGATTTTTATTGAGATAAAATATTTTCAATTATTTTATGTCAGTTGTCGATAAATACGTTTTTTAGTCGACTCAAAAGAAAGATATAACCTCGACTCTACATTTCGACTCCTAAATTATTTTATGCATGATTATAGTTAATCGATTTCTCCATAACTTCTGAATTAATTTCAAAATGTAATTAGAAAAATTTACTCTTGAGGTGGCCCCATTGCCTTTAATTCTAAATCTGACAATGTAATCCTAGTGAAGTCGTGGAAAAAACTTAATTTTGTCAACTTAGATGAAACATGATTGAAATCGAAGTAGGTTGTTTTTTCAGTTGTACTGCACCTAAATTATCATGTGTTAAAGTTTGTAGAAAAAAGTAGGAAAAATATATTCTTATATCCCTCACGATGGTGACACTTTTTAGTAGACTTAATAGATATCTTTTATCAGAAGAAAAAAATGTTACCTCTATGGCAAGCCTATACTGCCACCTTTTACTAAATGCAAATGAAAATTGAAAATGCTTACAAAAAAAAACAACATTCCCCTCATTTCTTTGTGAAACAACAACAACAAAACAACAACTTTGTGGAACAATTCTATTTTGGCTTGACTATCTTATATAAATAACTGATAACATGGCATCTAAGGCTACTTTTTGTTCCGATTACACAAGTGATTTTCCTATTAGAGTGAAATACTCTTAAAACGCGAACGAAGCTGCTGGCTAGTGCTATTACACTATAAACGATTTGTTGCAGACACAGAAGGCCTGAGTAGCGGATGTGAAGCTGGAGGAGTGAGAAAGGAGATAGCCAGAGACTACGCAGCGCTGCAGACTCGACTCGGCAGAGAGTTCTCCGATAGACGGGGCAAACTACATAATTTACAGACAGGTAGAGATTACAAACTTACAAAATACCCAATATAACATAGGTACATACACTTCCGTCTTGACCAGGCATTTGTGTGATGAATATTTAGATGTCTGCATTTCCTGGTCTAGGTGTTTCTTAATTTCAGTCTGGTATATTATATTTAAGTATTCATATGAATTAGAATAGTAGACTAACACCCATAATAAAAGCATATAATTTGCATACTTTGGGGTTAGATTCAATTTGTGTGACTTGTCCAGGGATATTAATAATAATAACAAATCATCTTTATTTCACATAAACCTACAAGAGGCACTTGTGACGGGTCTATATAATAATAAATCTACGACCGGATCGGAACGCGGCCGCACACTGAGAAGATCCGGCAAGAAACTCAGCGGGCTTGTCTTTTTTTTCTTACTTTAAAATATATTTACAATAATTTTTGTAATGATACATTATATATTATACGTAAGAGATTGGCAGGAGGAGCAATTAATCCCAAGCAGTCTTATCTGCTAAATATTCAGTAATGTTATTATAACATACTTAACACTTGTTATTTATTACTTTATTATTTATATTTAAAAAATCTTTATTTAATTTTTCTGCGTTTCTAACTGACTTGAAGTAAAATAGGAGGTAGTTAATATGCACTCTTATTTTCTTTGTATGTTGTTAATGTTAATCGGTCAAATCTGAACTGATTTTAAATTTTTTTTTTTTATTTGAATGAGCGTAATGTCAAAGTGATCTTATCAAGTCTAGATCACGTCTAGATCTTATGATGGAATCATAGGGGATTCATGGAAAGTACTTAATTTCTGTGTACGTAGACGATTTACTTACTGTGTAATTAAAGTTGGTATTTTGCAGTTTCACTAAGCTTAATTATATTGATCTCGCATTTACCTCATTATTTTAGTGCTTCATGGGTCGATTAGCGCTCGTGCCTAACGCTCTCTTAAAGGTAACGAGATTCGTATTTGATATATCAGGATTGTTATGATGAACACAGACTTTCATGTATATGGGTCTGGATATTTGTTCTTACATCTATAAAAAAAAATATGATATTGAAAGGCAAACAAACAGACGGATTTCCTGATGGTAAAAAATTCCCTCCGCCTAGAGACACTAAAGGTGGTAATTGTTCGTTTCCAACCCGAGGCTGAGATGTTAGGCTTCAAGCAAAAGTAAGTTTACCGCCTACCTTACCCTCCAAACCGGAAAACGTCATGACGTTATGGCGGCAGGAATATAAAAGGCGGTAGTACCAATCCGGGTGAGTCGCTGCAAAACTCTATCACCTAGTTAAATGTCAATGTGTTAGTGACGGTAAGCCTATGCTCGCCTTTTACGAGCTACCTGGCACAGGAAGGCAGATGGCCTATTCTGCAAAGGAGCCCGGACCAACACGGGGAGAAATACAAATATGCAATAAATATACAACATTAAGCAGTCGTAAATTTATATTCCAGGGTCTCGGCCTGTAGCCACAGAAGAGCAGCTGTCAGCAGATTTCCGCAAGAAGCTAGTGGAATGGCAGAGAATGAAGGGAATTCGTCAGCCACCGCCCATCCCGGCGCGGCAAGATTTGAGCGAAGATTTCTTAAAGAAATGGGGTTCGTCTATTTCTACGTAATGATACAATAATATTGATGTGAAGATTTACTAATTTAGGTTTAGTGTTAACTGCAAACAGAAGTAGCGGGTAAACCTTTTTTTTAACGAGTGGAAATCCTCATGTATACCCACCGATTTCGAGGGAAGTGGCGGGTTATGCCAGACTCCAACCGGCTAAAACCACTCGGTGACTGCGGGATCTCCGAAGAACGCACCGCTGTCACCATTACACCTGCCCGCGGGCTCATCCGCTCAGAAGCCTCCATCTTCTGATGCCACCACTTTAACGACAGCAGCATGGGGTCACACCATACTATGCTACCTCACGTTCCGTGCTGCTTTTTAAGCCAACTGACACCCCGATCAGTTGACTCACTGCTCCAACCCCCTTTTAGTTGCATCTTACGACGGGCAGAGACCGTAGCCCTATTCGTCGCCCGGTACTACAGGGCCCGGTATTGGGTACACCTAATAAAATATAAAATAATATTTCAGATGAATGGAATCGTAAAAAAGAAACAAACTCAGTCCCAGCGTGGAAGGATGAAGAAAAACCTGATGAAGTACTGGTCAGAACCTCAACGGGTCTCTTCAAGTTCCAAGGTAAGTTATACGAATTACTTTTTGTCCGTAATATCTAAATGAGATCTCAAATTCAAATTCCTGAGTCGGGCGATTTAAATTATGTTTTTTTATTTTGCACGTCGCACGCGATTGAAATGGCAGGTTGGCAAAAAATTTGACAACTAGCACGTTGTGCGACAAAAAAGTACCTTCAGCAGGTGGTAGGTGCCCTGGTTGTACCTCTGCTTAAGTCTTCGGGGATACAGCAGTAAAGACACAACTCGCCCGGAATGGCTTTACCTATTCCTGCCGTCATAACATCAGCGTTTGTCATTAACGTATTCCGGTTAGAGAATAAGGTAGCCGGTAGACTTACTTTTGCTCAAGACATAACATCCCAACCTTAGGTTGGCAACGCACCCTTATCACCTTTGGTGTCTCTAGGCGGCTTGAATTTCTTACCACCAGGAAATCCGTCTGCTTGTTTGCATTCCAATATTACTTAAAAAATATACCAACGTAAGTGTCGAGCTAATCCAGTTAACGCGATCTGGATGTTGTGGCATAAAACATTAAAGTATATTTAATAATAATTATTCACCTCTGTGGTCCAGCGGTTCAGTTGTTGGACTTGACTGCATGAGGTCCCGGGTTCGATTCCCGGGTCGGGCAACAAAAAGGAAAGTGCGTTTTTCCAATTTTCTAATAAAAAAAAATGTTGCTCGGGATTGGAAATGTGCCCGGTTGGCGATAGACTTTCCAACTATCACATTGTGGGACTTAGTGTTTTCGGCTGGTTGTGGGTGTCCTGGTTGTGCCTCTGCCTACCTATTCAGGGATATGGGCGTGAAGATACTTTTTTTCAATTATTTTTAAGACTACAAAAAGCAGAAAGTTCTCAATTCGTTTAATTCCCCACTAGTTCTATTGGTATGTTTTTAGTCTGTTTGTTACGCGATTACTCGGCCAATAACAAATCAATTTTTTGGTCATTTTTAGAAAAATAGATCATTATTCAGAGTTTATTTTGCCATGATTTGACTACTGGTTTTTGGGTTATAATAATTTTTTTTTATGACATTGGAAGGCAAACAAGCAGACGGATTTCCTGATGGTAAGAAATTCCCGCCGCCTAGAGACACCAAAGGTGGTAATGGTGCGTTGCCAACCAGAGGCCGGGATGTTAGGCCTCGAGCAAAAGTAAGTTTACCGGCTACCTTACCCTCCGAACCGAAACACGTCATGACGTTATGGCGGCAGGAATAGGTAAGGCGGTGGTACCAATCCGGGTGAGAAACTCTACCACCTAGTAAATAATAATATAATAATAGTTAATGCATACATTTTTCAATAATTATGTCGTCAACTTACACAAAATTTATGCATTACCAAGTACTAGCTATTAAGCACGGCTTTCCTCGAATTAAAGTCTTTAAAAAGGATCCTTTGTCACTTTTAATACCTCAATGAATATTTGTACAGGATTGGTTAAGTAGTTTTCTCGTGAAATTGTAACAAACTTCCATATGCATTTATATTAGTAGAGATAACTCACAACTAATATCTATTAGGATGGTGATAAAATTTATGTGGGACGATTTCGTTATTATTAGCTGTCTTTCGAGAAAATAATTATAAAGTCGAAACGTACTTTATTATTTAATAAAATAGTTAATGTCGGTTTCTGCAGGTTTTTATACTATAGATATTACTTACAACTTACAAAAAGACTCTAAAACTAAACTAATCTAAACATTATAAAAAATGTCTTCACGCCCACATCACTGACGAACTAGGCGGGGGGACAACATAGGCACCCACGACTAGCCGAACACACTTAAGTCCAACAATGTGATAGGTGGCAAGCCAAAAACCAGGCACAGATCCAATCCCGAGCAACGTTATTCTTTTATTTTCTTTGTTGCCTGACTCGGGAATCGAACCCGAGACCTGAATAAATGAAGACTGACGCCAGACAGCTAAACCACAGTGTAAATGTTACATATTTAAAAAAAATGAAAACTGCAATATGGGTATCTAATGGTAGAGCATTTTATAAAGATTTGGTTACGGTTTTTGTAAAATAAGATAAATAAAATAAATAGATAATAATATTCTAAAAGGCTCGCTTTACTTTACTTGTTCAATTATTATTATATGTTTTAGGCATTTCCCAGTCATTCACACGAAAGTTGCATGAATGGGAGAAATCCAGGGGTATAGCACCAGAAGCCTCAACGTCGGCGCTCCTCATGGCAGCCAGGGCTCGAGGAAAGCTGCCATCAACGCCGTTAACGCGCACCCAGTCTGACGGCAGCGTTGCACCCTCCACCACCGGCTCCGGAAGACGCCATGCATCCAGCCTCAGTGTCAATGATGCTGATGACTTCATTTCTGATGACGATAGGGAAGCTTTGGTAAATAATTTAAAATCAGTAAAGTATGTACAAGTAGCATTGTTTGGTATTCATTTCAAATTAGTTCAGTTCAGTTTCAAATTAATTCATTCAATCATTCACCAAATTTCTATTGCTCACTAACAATTAACCAGATAGGTTTAACAGTGAAAGTAGGTATACATTTCCTTGTATTAAATGGAAATCAAAAATATGTTTGCGCTTATGACAGGGAAGGGAAGCTAAACACAGGGAAGGCATGGAGTAGATTTTAATAGAGTTAAGTAGATTTAGTGGAGCAGATTTTCATACCTATTTTTTTCACACGTACATACATATGTTCACGCCAAATTCCTTATCGAATTGGCAGAGAGTACCGAGTGCCAAATGTTACGATATAAACCTCCCGGGCTTCTTCCATAATCATTACTATTTTCATATAAACATGATAATTTCGGAGGTCATTGGCACCACTTCTGCATTTTGTTAAGCAACCTGAGGCTACCATAAGCTCATAAAACAGTATTACTTCAATAACACTAATTATCGTAGGAGAAAGACAACCTTATGACGTCCACCATAAAGTTGGTTATAAAATCGAACATTTAGCAAGATGGAAATAATACTGCTATTAGCATTCATGGGCCCCTGAACATTTTCTACATTTTCCTGTAACTCTTGTACGTCGGCAATAGATGATAAAAAACCTGTTTTTGCAGCTGGTCGGTTGTGATTGCGATGAACACGCTCGGTCAGCTACGATCATTGAAATAGAAACGGAAGAGGTGTGCACGGCGGCTCCACTGGTGGCTGTGTCCCCGAGACATACGCCCCAGAAGCCAGTCTACACCTATGGACAAGCGGAAGCCAGGTTGCTCTGTGAAACCAGCTCCGCTATCACTGGGACTGCAATTTTACAACCGAATGGTGCTGGTAAGAATTTACAGTAAGGAAAAACACATACATTAAAAATCTCCTGCAAAATCATCTTAAAAAATCTTCTTATTTGTGTGTGTATGATTTTCAACACAAACACACACACAACCAAATACAAGAAGATTTTTTTAGATTATAGCTATGAAATAAAATTAAACCTCTTTGCAAATCTCACACATCAAACGCAATCACATATCATATAAAAAAAAGACGGGTTGCACTACGGGTGTGCCAGCAGAAGTGAATAGTAACGTTGTGCACTTTTGATACGAGTATTTTGGAATGGTTAGGGAATAATTTTGCACGAATTGCTTTAATTATTAGTATGAAAGTACTATAATTATGTAGCAGAATACAATGTTCATTTATTGCGCTATTGTATTCAAACATGATAACACGAACATTCAAGCGCCCTGCGCCGTCTTACGAATTTTCGATCTGACGATCTGACGCGAGTTTAGAAGTTTTTACCCCTTCCAAAAAAAAGTGTGCAACGCCGCTAAAGAAGTTTTCACTTCAAAAAAGTTTACTACCTCTACTCGTGAAAGCAATATTGTTCTCTGAAAATGAATATGAAAATTATTACGTGTGTAAATTATACGTGTGTTAAGATGTTGTTACAAAGATATTTAAGCATACCAACATATTCTACCACATGTTGATATGCAAACATTTTTAGCATATAGCAATAATAGTATACGGTTAATAATATTAAAATCAATCTAGATTTAAAATTATTAGTTATAAATTCAGAAGCTTATTAAAATATGAATTAAATATGTATCATAAATATAAATGCTCAACTTCTGTAAATTTAATTAAATATTTGGACACCACAATGTGGTAGAATACGTTGGTATGCTTAAATATCTTTGTGACAACTTTTTAACACACACATTACGAAAATAAGTAAATTTCATTTACATATTTGGTTGTAACATCGTCGAGCAATTGACGTTATCAAAATGAATTACAAGTAAGGAAAATTCATAGTCCGAAAGATCGGCTGCACTCGGAAATATCAAACAACATTTAATCTATCATTAACTCAGAATTTCTAATACAAAATGTTGACTTAATGACTGATTAAAAGATTATTGACGTATCTAAGAGCGGTCGTAAATAATTAAATGAAAATGTCTTGTAAAATGTGAAATGGTCTTCATACCTAACATAGCAAAAATTCTAAAGCAGAATCTAAATTTTAAACTTAATTTCTTTATAAAAATAACATTTAACAAGAACACGAAAGATAAAATTAATTATACTGTGTATATATTGGACACAACTACCCGCGTTAACGGTAAAGAATGGAATTAAAAATTTCACCACGGGACTTGAATCCTCAGTAGCTCCGATGGTTAGAGCATTCATCGGCTTGAGACGAAAGTTTGCAGGTTCAAATCTTGTCTGGGGTGAAGTATATATTCATTTCAGTTTACAAAATAATACAAAACGTTAACTTTCCAGGTCACAAAAACATCAAAACTAAAGAGCAGATAGGAATCAAAACGAAATCTTCCCGGAAACAGGTATCACATTCTTCTTTACATATTATAATTTAAAATACTGAAGGTGATTAAATCTATTATTTTGTAGGAATCGATGACAGAAAAGAGTTCTAAAACAAAAATTGTCAGACAACCCAGTATAGAGGAAGATGCACAGTTCATAAGGAAAACAATCGAGGAAATAGAAAGAGGAAGCTCTCAGCGTTACAAAGAAATGACAGGGGAAAGTAGCTCTCAGCGTTACAAAGAAATGACAGTGGAAAGTAGCTCTCAGCGTTACAAAGAAATGACAGGGGAAAGTAGCTCTCAGCGTTACAAAGAAATGACGGGTGAAATAATTACTAACCAAACAAGTCCTTCAACAAGTAAATCCTCAAGTGTCAAAAACTTAACACAATATGACAACTTAAGAGAATCTATGAGTGTCACAAGAAGTAATGATGATTTAAAAGATGAAAACAAACGTAAAGATCCAGAGAAGGGAAACGGTAAGAAGAAATCTAAATCTAGAGCAAGATTGGAACGAGAACAGTCAAAACCGTCGGAGAGTGACTCTGAACCCGATGTGGATACAATTACATTAGAAATACCAAGAAGAAGGAAACGCCCTAGACGACAATCTGAAAGACCTAGAACGCCTCCATTACATTCAGATACAGAAGGAGAGGTAAATTTTTATACCTTGATATGTACGAGCTATATAGTAATTATCCTTTTCAAAACTTATCCTTAATAAAATTATCGTCATTGTATTATTAATATAAAATTTATTAAGGACTAGCCGACCCGGCTATCTTCGTATCGCTTTTCATTAACATCGACTACATTCGAAAAATTGAAGTACCTACTGTTTTTCTAGTTTCCCTGCAAATTTCCCTGTTTTTATGTTTATAAGTAATATATTATACCTTCTGACAATAACCTACACAACAAAAAATAATTAGGAAAATTTGTCCATCCGTTTTGGCGTGATGAGATGACCACGCGAAATGGGGATTCATTTTTATGTAATACTGGCTGTCCCGGCGAACTTCGTTCCATCAGTCCAGTTTGTATGGAATCAGAATCAGAATAATCTTTATTCACATGAACCATACAAGTGGTATTTGTGCGCGTCGGCATTTTTTTTAAACTACCACCGGATCGGAATCGCGGCCTCACACTGAGAAGATCCGGCGAAAGAAACTCAGCGGGATTGTCGTTTTTCAATAATAATATTTACAATATAATCTTGCTTAAAAATACAAATTACAATCTGATTTTAACTTAAGTCAAAGGTACAACAAATTACATTACAAATTGCAGTGAGAGATTGAAATCTCTAAATCGAATGGAAAAAGTTAAGTGCTGTTTTTCCCATTGTCCCTGCAAGATTCCCAGTTTTTCTTTTCATATGACCCTTCTTCTGACAATAACTAACACAACAAAGAAGGAATTATCCAACTCGGTTCAGTCACTCTGAAGTTATGCGCTTACCAACACATTTAGCAATTCATTTTTATATTATAGACTAGCTGACCCAGCAAACTTCGTATCGCTTGACATTAATGCTTCGATAGTAGCGCAGTCTGTCGGATTCAATGTGAAACATTCCAAAATGAACAACTACTTATTACTAAAAAAAAAATAAAAAAAAAATCCAGGAGACCAAATTGTGAATCTAAACCTTTCTCGAATTTGCTTGAACACACACAAAAATTTTCATCAAAATCAGTCCAGTCGTTTATGAGTTCAGTGCCAACACACAAACACAAGAATTATATATATAAAGGTATACATTTTTTTTATATTTTTCAGATTTTCGTCCTTAAATTAAAAGCACCAGAGCAAAGTGATGTAATGCCAGAGGTGATTGTAAAAACTACTCGAAAAATATTTACACCAGTCGTTCGAGGTGGAGAAACAATACCAAGAGCCGTAATACCAGTCTGTGTTGAAGATTTAGACGATGTTAGACCAGCAGCTTTACATAGCCGTGATAAAACAACCAGGAGAACAACAGAACCAGCCATTAAATCAAAAAGTGCTAGTGATCTTCATGAAGAAGACCAAAGGCATAAAACTAAACCTCCACTTCCCATATCTCCGTCATCCCAGAGGAAACCGCCACCCAAAGAAACTGCACCTTCAATACGAATAATGATACAGAGATATAATAAGAAAATAAATGAAGAAGGTAAATGAGTAAATAAATATCTCTGGACAAATTACACAAATTGACCCCAAAGAAAGCAAAATTATATGCTTGTGTTATGGATGCTAGTCAACGATAATTAAACATAGAAATACCTTAATAAATATATTTAATAAACACTCAGACCAAGAAATGCAGATATATAGATGTTCATTACATAAATGTCCACCATTGCGTCTGGAATAGTCGGTAGAATGCTTCGTGGTTAGTCGGTAGAATAAAGGATAGCGCCTATTTGGACGGGCCGGGACGGAGCGCATCGCAGCGCAATAATCCGCCTAGATCGCTTTTAAAATTTTATATTTAAAAACGCCTACTGTGCCGGGGAGCATCGGCGCAGGTACAGTCACCAAATATATTATAAGAAAATAACATTTTAACACTAAAGTTTCGTTAATAAACGCTAAAATAAAGTTATTTTATATGACGTAGGCATATTTCAAAGCATTCTGGCTGATTCCATGTTGGATGCATCTAGAATGCTTTATGATTTTATTTAAGGTAAATTTGTAATCACCATAGAAATCGGAATATATTCAGAGGTCAATGGTGATCACAAAGGTGTTTTTGGAACATATACCTAAGCGACCATACAGTTTCATGTGGCAACAATGTGTGCAAAAACTCTTTAAATAAAGGTGAAAAAAAGGAAGTTAAATTAAATTCTGTATTCTGTAATAGGACCTGTATCAGCAGGAAGTAGTGGTGCCTCTTCTCCACCATGGCGGTCGCCTAAGTCTGAAAGGAAGCGACCTTTAGACATGCCGGTTGGCGTTAATATCAGGTAAGCACTTAATATTAAAACTGTGTGAATTAAAAAATCATTTATCAGAAGATTATACGTAAATCGTCAAAATTAGTGTCACTGGGTAAAATAACTTTCAAGAAACGTAGGTAATTTCTGCGTAGGTACTAGTGCTTTTGACAGTGATATTTTTGTAATTAAACTACGTAAGTACACGAACAGTAAGCAAACGAAGCAAAGTCCTTACTATAAGTTTACGACTCAACAAGTTTACTGCACTTGTCACCATTTGTATGAAAACTTTGAACAGCGCCTCTATTGGTAAATAGGACAAACACATTTTTAGACAGTGTCCTAGATTTTGACACGTAACTAAATGTACGTAATCAATACCAACTCATGGTAAAGGCTCAGGTAAAACATGGGCGTAGCGAGGTACGGGCGAACGACTACGTATGTCAAGCATTAACAAGAAATTGGTCTAAAAAATGAAATGGTAAAATAGAAATTTAAAAAATATTTGACGTACTGTGAAGAATGTTTGTCAACTAAAGCAATTTATGATTTAAATTAATACCTCACCACTACTAAGTACACCAGACTCTCGCACAAATAGTTGTCGCTTTTAACTCCCAAACTTGATAAGACATATTGTATACCATAGATACTTAAGAGAGTAAGCAAATAAACAAATAAAACTTCCTACTTATATGATATACTCATGCGACAAAAACCATGATTAAATATAGTCTAAGCTTTTTTCTTCCCCGCCCCCCTCTGTACCGGATCCTTTGAAACAACATATTAATTTATGAATCTTGTTACAGAAGTAACCCATTCCTTGAGAGAGAAGTCCAAAAATCTGCGAGTGCTTGTCAATTATCTAGACGAGACCAAAGTTCCGCAGAAAAATGTATGACACCTACAACCTTAGCCGTCGAGGGTGTATTGAAGTCACACAGTGCAAATGCCCTACACTCAGAGCAATCTCTAGAAACCAAAGATGATGAAACATACCAGATTGTTGCAAATACTCCAAAAAATATGGATACTATCAAGGAAACCAAAATTTTAGGTGAAAACAACGAAATATTTGAATCGGATCAAAAGGAACATACTAAAATTAAAAGAACAACAGAACCAGATAGGCCCAGAACAGTAGAAGATAACAGAAAACAAGAACTAGAAAAGAAGAAAACGTGTCCGAATAGGAGGGTGACAGACTTAGTCAAGAACGAAACATCAGGCTCAGGCAGTAAAAATCCTAACCAGGACAACCAGAAAGTTCAACAAGAGCCACCGAATCTCCTGCCAATATCGAGACAAAAATCTGAGACGTTTGTTCCGATTGTATCTAAACCACCAGAAAGATCAACGTTTGATAGATCTGTATCTGCTATAGAGTCCTCAAAAGAAGCTGATGCTGCGGTAGCAAGACTTTCAGAAAGAGCAGCCAGAATAAAAGCCGCTAAAGAACGATTTTTCTTTTCTTCTACACCAATGAGGCGAGAAGGAACCAGTTCAGCTAGCGATTTACGCCCTGGAGATCGGTAAGCAAAAATATATTTAATCCATGCAAATAGAACTGGGAAGACGGATCGTTCCGTAGCAACTAATATCTATATATTAATATGTGATGCCAAAACTTTGGACCCCTTTTTACGAAAATTGCGCGAACGCAGGAGCATAAAATTTGGCACACTTATAGTTTATGTGTAGGAGAAGTGCTGAACGCTAATATTTTTTAATAATAATGCTTATAAACTACATTTAATCAATAAATAAAACATTACCCACACTACCATGCATTTGACACACACAAACAAAAATATTGATGATAACGATAAAAGATCACAGATGGCTCATACATCACAGATACTTATTACTTTTTTCCTTGACTATGCTTCACGAATATTAGTTGTAGTTTTATTGCGCACCCACTAAACTAATCTTAAGGTAACAATATCTTTTTTTAGCGATAGTAGTAAAAAAGACAAAATACTTGACTTTCAATCTCAGTTAAGTGCTGTCAAATTAGTTGTACATGGCATTTCTGAAGATAAAAAATCTGTAGAAATGAGAAAAGATTACGAGATAGAAAAGAGTAGTAAAAAAATATATATCTATACTTAGTATAAAGCAAAGTCGCTTTCCGCGTCTGTCTGTATGTATGTATGCTTATATTTTTAAAACTACGCAACGGATTTTGATGCGGTTTTTTTCAATAGGTAGAGTGATTCAAGAGGAAGGTTTATATGTATAATAACATGCTTCATATATTAGAGAACCACTGATAATTTCAAGATTTCTAATGCGAAGTCGTAAATAAACATATTTTTTTGCGCTTGCATTGCAAACGCTGGCTGAACTCTACGAGATAGGTCAAAATAATGTACTAAGTATTGTTTAACCTAAAAAGGTCTACAAAAAAGTTCGCGATGGTATATGTTTATCTCTTAGGGATAACTTACAATAATCAATTTTTATCTTTTACTTTTTACGAAAAATAATGGCTCATTTACGAAGCGATTTATAGCAATACAACATGAATCCTTATCTAATTAAGTATCTTAAATAAGTTTTACATTTAATATAGAATAATATAGCCCTTTACAGTATGTAAATTAAACGAATAGTTTCGGAGATATTACAGATTTAAAATATAGGGACATCGCGGTTGCGGCGGTACCGGCTGGCCGCGGTGCGTGCACGACGAAGCATAGGACTGTAATTTACAGCGATCGCACGCATTTATCGGAGCTCCCTAGCGAAGAAAATAACAAACTTATTAAAAACGTGCTTTTCAGCGCGACATTTTTTATCTAAATTGTATTTACGTTCGTGATTTAATAATCCACACTAATATTATAAAGTTTGTATGCGAAAGTAACTCTGTCTGTCTGTCTGTTACCTTTTCACGCCTACACCACCCAACCGATTTTGCTGAAATTTGGTATGTGGATAGTTAGCATTCATGAGAAGGACATAGGCATATTATTTTTTGGAAATTCAAAACCTAAATGGGTTAAAAGGGGTGGCAAAGTATGTATGAGAAAAATATTTTTATTGCACATTTTTGCATGAAACTTTGAAATAATGCTTTTAGTACAAATGATGAAACACGTATTTCAGGATTTTTCGAAATTCACCCCCATTGGGGGTTAAAGGGGGTATCTAAGTTTGTATGGGAAATTTAATTCTATTGAAATATTTTGCGTGACACTGAAATAATGCTCTGCAATACAAATTATGAGATACATATTATCTAAGCGTTTTTTTGGAAATCAACCCCTATGAGGGTGAACGGGGGTGGCACAATTTGCGGAGGAAAAATATTTAACAGTAATTTTTACCGTAAGTCCATAACAATAAACCACGTTCATCAGTTCATCATTAATGAAAAACACACAAAGAAATTATGATATACATAGTTAAAAATTCCTACTTCCCTACTAATAATATAAATGCGAAAGTAACTCTGTCTGTCTGTTTGTTGCGCTTTCACGCTTAAACCAGTAAACCTCTTTGCGTAAAAAAAACCTTTAAAAGTAAACAGTAAATTTTTATTTGTTTTTTTTTTGTTGCCCTGACCGGAAACAGAACCCAAGATCTCAAGAAGTAATTCCGAAAACGGACGGTTAGACTTCAGAGACGAAACGTATATTTCTAAAATTTCAAAAAAAACTGTTAGCGGTTTCCATAACTTGCTATACAGTTTAATTTAACAGGATTTGCCGAAGTGCAGATAAAACTGTAAACACAATAACGTATTCCTACTATTTATCTGAGGTGAAATTTGAAAAGAGAAAGTGTATGTTCAGTTTTGACGGCAAAATTGCTGAATTGATTTTAATATTTACAAAAAAATAGATGAAACTTTGGATAGCGATATAGGCTACATTTTATCTTAAAATTTTAACGAGCAGTGTTGGAGAGCTAAATATCAAATTAGTAGACTTCGCGGGCGAAGCCGCGGGTAACAGCTAGTTATTTATAATATTAAATATCCCCGTCTTGGTCCGGGCTCTTTTGCAGAATAGACCATCTGCCTTCATGCCAGGCAGCTCGTAAAAGGCGAGCATCTAGGCTTACCGTTACTAACACCGTGACATCCTACTAGGATGTTGAGTTTCGCAGCGACTCGTTACCATTACTGCTACCGCTACCACCGCCCTTTTTATTCCTGCCGTGTTCCGTGTTCCGGTTTGGAGGGTAAGGTAGCCGATAAACTTACTTTTGCTCGACGCCTAACATCCCGACCTCAGGTTGGCAACGCAACATTACCACCTTTAGTGTTTCTAGACGGCGTAAATTTCTTACCATCAGGAAATCCGTCTGCTTGTTTGCCTTCCATTATCATAAAAAAAATTAATAATGCAACGCTTATGGAGACAATAGTCTTCGGTTACATTATGGTAATTTTAATATGGTGTTCAGGTCTAGTCGAATCAGCTGCGACAGTGACGTGGCCGAGGGTCAGGGCGGAGCTCACCAGGATGTGGCGCTAGGCCGCAGCGCCTCTACGGGGATGGTAAACGTCGAGAGAGATGCCTGGCAAAGGGTTGCTGAAGGTTGCATTTAACACTATAACAAGAACTATGTATATATTAAGTTGAACCACAAGTAGCAACAGCTCGTCACTCTTGAATAATAAATTGGACACTGTCCTGGTGGGACTAAGACTGCAAATTTCAGAAAAAAACATATTTTTTTCTGCAATATTAATTAAACAATACTTTACCACTACCGCAAATCACTAACGATCCTAAATACAAAATGGCTGACCATCCAAGATGGCAATTTTCTTGTACGTTCCAGTAAAATCTGGTAATTCAATTTTAAAACAGTTATCCTCAAATGACTAAGCTTTTCTTCGGTATACGCACCCAGCTTATGAGACAGTACAAAAATTAAGTAAAATTGAGTTATATTTATGTAATAATAAGCAAAAGGTGGTCACAGGAACTTCTAAAATATCCAACATCATCCCAAAATGTTGTGATCTATTTGATATGTCTTGACTCTCGATGACTTAATACTAGCCCACGGCTGTGACAAAAAAAGCGGTTCTCTGTAAAGTCGGTTTACTGACGGTAGTTGAACGTGACAACGTCATAAGAACGGAGGCCGATTGTGCCTCATTGTAGCTCGTTGGGCTCTCTCGCTTGCACTTCCAGCTTTAAATAGCACGACTCAGAGCGGGGTAACGCCGCATGAGACATGTTTTTTGGTGTGTTCAGCCGATCATCGAGTTATAAGACGTTGTCACCTCAAAAAATAATGTATCTTCACGCCCATATCCCCGAAGAGGTAGGCAGAGACACAACCAGGGCACCCACGACTAGCCGAAGATACTAAGTCCCATAATGTGATAGGTGGCAAGCCTATCGCCAACCGGGCACGTTTCCAAACCCGACCAACATTTTTTTTTTACTAGAAAATTGGAAAAATCCAATTTTCTTTTCTCAAAAAATAAACTTACAAAAAATAGCTAGCTACAAAATTTATTATCACCTACCCTCCGACTGCCCTGCCCGCTGCCGTGCTGAATGCCAGAGGTAAACCAGATGGACCAGATAACGGCTCTAAAACGTTCCATCATCAGTTTTTTCATCTAAGCAGTTTCAAGCCTGTCATACGAAACATTTGTGATGAGCAAACATAAGCTTTCATTTAAAGACCATCCAGGCAGATAAAAAGCTGTTGATTATTTAAAGGAGCCCCAAACCACCACTAAGTCTCCCAATCTCTTACAGGATCAAGAAGAGACCGGCCCAAATCAAGGTTCAGTCTGGCCCGACTCGCCGCGAAGATTCGACGTAAAGAAGAAAGTGCTGTGTCAAGACTTTGCCGACAAAGCCTACTTGTACAATTGAGAAAATAATATAAGTGATAAACCTAGACTTTTTGTTTTCTTTGCCAAATAAAAGCCAACTTTAAGCTATATTTGTCATCAGTTTTGATTTTTTTATAAAATTAAAATATTACGAGATACTCTTTAATAATAATAAGTAAATAACCCTGGACAAGTTACACAGATTGAATCTAACCCCAAAGTAAGCAAATTGTATGCTTGTGTTATGGGTGTTAGACAACGATAAGTACTAATACATAGAAATACTTAAATAGATACCAGAATAAATTTAATAAACACCCAGACCCGGAAATGCAGACATATAAATGTTCATCACACAAATGCCTGCCCCCGTCGGGAATCGAACCCGAGCCTCGCTGCATTTAGGCGTCTAAGCTAGCCACTCGACCAACGAGGCGGTCGAGGCTCTATAATATTTATAACTACTACCCTGACCAAATATCGCGCTCGTCCTGTGTTGCTTACGCTATGTTCCGTTCGCGTCGCGGTCACGTAGGTGCGCAAGGCGCCATATATACACCATGGCAATATCCGCCGCGCGGTAGACGCTCTCGATTCGCTTTTACTTTAGTCGCGTAGGTATAGCCGCCTTAAATCTTAGGTTTAGGTTTAAAGACATTTATTCTCATAAAGACATACATTAATATCACTTACTTGAGAATATTGGTGAGCAGAAATAAACAAATTGATTGTCGTACATTGCATGGGTACAAACACATTGATTAATCGCCAGACATCCGACGACACGATATCATTATCTAACTTCATCACAAACAAAACGAATCAATAGTGGATACAGATCCGAGTAATGCATTTCAAACATTTTGTTGGTAACTATTAATTAATATTCAAAATGTAATTTGTTAGCCGTTTTTTAAATATATTGATCGAGTCAATATTTTTTATGTTAGAGGGTAGTTGGTTAAATAGGCGCGCACCTTCGCTTGTAACTGTGGTTAGGCCGTACCTTGTTCGGGTCTTAGGTAGAACAATGAAGCTCACACGTCGGGTGCAGGGCCGTCCAACCTTATAAATTAAATCTTACAAATTAAAGGGTTCAAAATAAAAATCACGGTAATGTTTATCTGCGTTTAATGTCATTTTCCATCTTGACAATACCATAGCAAGACATCGTCCACATTCAATACGATTGGTAACAATAGTTACCATATCAAAATGGGGAGTTGGAACTAATAATAATTTTATTATCAAAAACACTACGAATCAGTAATTTATTAGTTAATTATACTCAAGAGAACACTTACAAACAACGTTAATGGGTAATTTGGTTGAGGTAGATTCAATTATTTTACGAACTAAGTAATACACCATCTGCCGGGACATGGAAATTTCATGTTTCTGATCAAAATGTTTGACAGGAGCATTTTGACATTTTTTAGTAGGAATCCTAACACCTAAACTTTTAAAATATGTAATTTCCTAAAATCAAAGAAGATAATTTGGAGTTTTAGCGTCATCGAGAAAAAACAAAGTCGTAATGTTGTCGTAATTATTGAATTTCGTGTTGAACAAATGAAAAAATTAATGTATCTTGTATTTCCTCGCTAAATGAGCTCGAGTAAGGAGGCCACCACTTTACTCAAGACGTATACACGACTTTCTTTGACGAGTACTGATTATTTTTAAAAATTCATGTCCGATTTTGTTATCGGGTAACTTGATACTAGATTTCAATTTGACTAATGGCAAATACTAACACCACGGCCAAAACCTAAAAAAAAGACGAAAAACGTGGCAGTGAAAGTTCACTTAACAAATAAAAATTACAATGTGAACGTTAGCAAAAATAGTAGTTATATTTAGGCTTTGAAAACGTATCACATATTCTCGATTGTCTTTTCGCTACTTTCCAAAGGGTAGGCTAAAAAGGTAATTATCTTGCCAATGTATGAGTATGCAAATATTTTTTAACCAAGTATTACTCATGCATAATCAACAAATGACAAAATTATACTATAAAACGTTATATTGGTCGCCTGATGCTCAAAAATCGAACTCCATATAAGATTTATTTATTTCAGAACTTCCACTCATATATATGTGAAATGTGTTTAAAACATGTAAATAATTATTTCCACATAAAGATTATATTTTAAATTGTTATTTCGTTCTTAATTACGTATTTATTATTGCCGATGCATATTCTTGACAGGAATTTCAAGTAACTAACACAGAAAAGAGAACTTCGAGATTCATAGCACAATTAACATCCAATACCAAAAATATATTCCTACTTCAATTTCACAAAATATTAGACACAGAAATATTTAAAATATCAATTACCAAATCCATGAAACAAATATTTATAAACTATCTTAGCTACTGTGTTTGGTTGTTATCAAAAGGTAATTAACAATGCTCAAACTGAAGTATTTAAAATTCAGTTAGATGACAACTTGGCAACTTCTAATAACAATAATGAACTTGTAACCCAGAAACACGATAAACTCTCCATGTCACAACAGTTGATTTGAAAAATTAATCTTATATTAAATTTCATTGGAATATTGGGCGAGTTTGATATCTGTCGACACAAATACTAACCATTATTTCAGATAGCTTTTCTGTCAGTTGCTATATATAATATAACAAAACAAAGACGATTAAAAAACAATGGTATTTTTGTTCTAAACAAATAAAAAACGGATAATGTCAAATATTAGGCACTTGTTATAGAATGTATCTCACGTCAGAACTAAATTCAAAAATCATTGTTACAGTTACTGTTACTTTGTGTTTTTTTGGTATTATAAGAAAATAAAAACGTCTACGTAATTATCTTTACATTCATAGTACGAAAAGAAACTAAACGAAAATTAAAGATGCTGTTAAAAGTTGAAGTTTGCAAATATTTTTTAAATAAGTTTGTATCAGTTTAAAGATGCACAAAGTAGATAGACCATGAAATGAAAAATAGAAAAACTAGACATGTTTATTTAGACAAGGTGTTAGTGACTGCTTGGTGTTCCAAGTCTTGTATTTCAAACAAGCAGAAAGTATACCATAAACAAAAAAAATGTTAATTTACATTTTAATAAAATTTTGTAGTATTTCAAATTGTCATATTCAAAGAACACACACGCTATAAAAATACTTTAATGATATTATCATCAAAAAAACGCAAATGAATTTAGGTTAACTAAAGACGAACAAGCAGATACACTTTCCACTGGTGAGAAACTGAAGAGAAATATCGTCTATAGATGTCAACAATGTTAACGTTGCGTTATAAAATGAGATATTTTTTTGCAAAATACAACGGAATAGAAATAATTATACAAATACAAATCGAAAAATTCCAATACGAATTACATTTAAGCTGGGATCACAGCTGCCCACATTTTGAGCCACTGTGTACAACTACAATACTAATTATACAACAACATACATGCCCAAAGCCGCTGGCAATATGAAATGGTTTTTAACTCATTTATACATATAGTTCCTTAAAAAAGACGGTTATCCTTTAGAACCGGTGTCGCCATATGTAGAAGTGTATTTTGAAATAAACTAAAACAGAAATACAGAATATGTGTTATAATTTTGGCACTCTTCCAGAGCTTTGGGGTAAATTTTAACATATTTTAAAGAAAGAATAAATTTCACCTCAGTCAGGATTTGAATAGAACAAATCAAAAATAATTTAAAATTTTACCAAATAATTTGTGTACTCAGTAGCTGAAATAGTTAGAGCATTCGTCAGCTATAGACGAAAAGATATAGGTTAAAATCTTGCCCGAGAAAATTATTACTTTTAAATTACTTTTAAAATACAGTATCTGACGATAAGCGGGAGTAAAAAAAGTTCCTGTTTATTATATTTCTGTTTTCTTAGATACAAATATATTTTTAAAAATCAAGCAATTAAATCTTTGACTCTTTCTTTTCAATTAATGAAAAAAACATAAAAAAACCAATTCCTAAATTTTGGTAATAGTTACTGGATTTATTAATACTTACCTACTTACAAATAGTAGGTTCTTCAAATTCTAAGATAGTATTGTCGTTATGGAGTCTATATTTTTCTACGGAATCTATTAAATAATGAAAATAAATTAATCAAAATTGAACTACATTAATACCATTTCATATCACCACACGGCGCTTAACCAATTGCATTCCGAAATAAAAAGAACAACGTATAAAATATGCAAGCAAAACTGCAAAACGTTACAACTATATGGTTCCCGATATATTAATACTCGGGAACGGGACATAATAAGTTAAAATAAATACACAAGCCCTGAACAATCGGTAAACAAAATAAATGTTATTGGACGCTCTATTTTTATAAGTACATGCTACATCACCGACATTCCAAGATTGGTGCTAAAGTGTCAAAAGTATTTTAAAATTTTATTCAAAATTAAACAAAACCATCGATTTCTTTACATAGAATATATCTTTATAAATAACTGTTGATTTTTGCAAAAGTAGCAAATATTTCAAACATAATGTATTTAAATGTCATTTTTTTTATTGAAAGTAACAAAACATGATATGTGTTTTCACATCTCAGCAACATTTTTTAAAAATGAATTCTGTTACAAATATAAATCAACTAGCTGTCCTGGCAAACTTTTATCCATCCGTTCAGTTTGTATGGGAAAAAATTGAAACGATGTTTTTCTTAGGTTCCTCGCAGTTTTTCCCTATTTTTATGTTTTAAACCTTCCCTGGACTTGAACAAATAATTCAAAATCAAAATTAGCTAAATCGGTTCCGCCGTTCTCGAGTTTTAGCGAGACTAACAAACGGAAATTGATTTTTATATATATAGACAACGGTATACATAATCCTATTAATATTATAAGTGCTAAAGTTTGTATGATAGTTTGTTTGTTACTCGTTCACACAAAAATTGCTGCACCGATTTTTTTATGAAATTCGGCAAAACACATAGAGTGAACTTGGATTAACACATAGGATAGTTTTTATCCCGAAAAAATGTTCTAGTGGGACCAATAACCGCGGGGGCAACGCCTCGTGCAACAGCTAGTAATATATAATAATATATTCTAAAGACACTTGGTGAAATCTAAACATAAGACAATATTCTGTAAAAGAAATCGATGATCTAACAAAACAACAAGTGATATAAATTGTTTCAAACAACTATGGCATGTAAACTTTGACTGTGTCTAATTTTCAAGTAGCAAAATTATATTGTTATTTATATTGAAACGTACAATAAACTGTCAAAACAGGTTAACACTTTTAAACAGCAAAAAAATGTCAAGAACAAAAGTAACATAATCAAGAAAATGGTAAAAAAAATAATACAGTAAACTTAAAATAAATAAAATACACAACGGTTGTATTTATACGTATATGAGGAATCATGTTGCCATTATAAATCTATTTTAAAGTATTTCTATGGATATACAATAATTGAAAACAGTTAAAATTTGTTAAGAAAAACTATTGCAGGCGGATATGGAATGTGTGCTAGCGGTTTCAAATTAGAATTAAAGTGGAATGAAAACTTTTCCGTTACTAATCCTAGATGTATTTTTGATGGCGTTAGAGAGTAATGCCTAATAACAATTGAAAGTTTTAAAATAAACGCCATCTATCGATTTTCACCCCTACTATTATATGTTATTTACATTAAAAACCAAAATTTTGCAAAATGATATTTAAAATAATTACATAGAGGCACATATCAGGCTTTTGATTATATTTTTATTTCATTCCAAGGACGGACAAAGCCAGGTGTATAATGTAAAGGTGTACATAACATAATATAACGTAGATAATCTATTGTCTACACTAAACTATTACTAGTCGATACGAGCGTTGGTCAACCACTGATATCTATAAATTTTTATTCAAACATTTTTAGACGACAATTTCTAGTCATAAAAGCCAAAATTTTGCTTAACAATGTGTGGAGAAATAAAATGATACAGTCAACGAGGTATAACTATAACATAATAGTTTTTTTTTAGTTTATAATAGAAAACTGTGCTGAACTATAATCTTAGTACTTATATTATTATAATACAATTATAAGTGACCTACATACGTTGCTGACTGTACCATAGTGACCATGTAGATTTGTAAAGGGTAATAATAAAATTGTACATCATTCAGGTATTATTGCTATGAATTAGTATTTTGGCTTCACAAACATTATAACAGTAGTAATAAATATTTTTATGTCTGCAGCGAATCGGCGACCTCTTTTATTACATTTATTTGTTTTCAAATTAAAATCTCCAGAATTTCAAATAAATTTTAAGGGTATGATTGACACGTAACGTCATACCTATAAGCTGAAGTTGCATTCAATTCGCCAGCTAAATGACATGAAAATTACTTATTTACAATAATAATACAGTATAATACATTACCGTTATAATAAAATAAATAGATACAAACACAACCTCGAGTGAACTTGTGATATTACGTCTACATGTTAGGCTATCACTGAAAACAAACGACAAAGTAGTTTGATATTATAAATGTCATTTAATTTAAACAAATTCCAATACTGTCAAAATAACAGATAATGGATTGGCATTAAAAAATCAAACCTTCAAAACATTTTCGGAGTTTTAAAGTGGATTACTATACTTTCTAGGTGAAAGCGAATATTAGATGTGAATTTTTTGCAATTCATGGAAACCACGTTTATTTTTCGGAATAAATAGTTATAGGGTGAAAGGTAAACAATAATGAAATTTTACTACAATTTGTAGTTTTTAATTTTACAGGTTAAAGGTAGGAAATACTATTTGCAAAACTGTCAGCTATGTTGTATGCACTTTTGCAGACGACTGTACATATTGTACAATAGAAAAAGAAATATTTTGACAGAAGTGTAAAAAACACTGTGATTCAAGTTTTGATATCATTAAAATAATCAACATTTCATGTATTTAAATTTAAATTTTAAAAATGTATTTACAGCACTGCTTTAACACTGGTAATATTTACTACTTTACAAATCTTTCTGTTGTACTTAAAAAATAACTTTAATATAAAATCGATATTTTTGACAATATTAGAATTTACTTGTTCTCGTGACATATAAATTATTAAGATCACCGATTCCGATAATCGATAACAAAAATCTCGTGATTATAATATTTTTGTTGTTTGTACTTCAATCGAATCAGTAATACATCGAGAGAAACATTATTATTCACTGTTTCAATTCCTTATTCAATAGCATATTATATTACTTGCTCCCACAGTAGACAACAGCAAAATTCACACGCTTGCAAGCAGATAAAGCGAGGTTCAAATTAAAAAAAATCCAGCTTTTCTCGTGCCCTAGATGACAAAGCTTAAGACCCTGTGACAAAAACCTAGCGTCAAAGATAAAATACCTAGATTTATGACTTAACACTACTCCTTAGTTAAACTTAGTGTAATTGAAAATTCAGGTACATAGTCGGCGTTTTATATTAATTTAAACTGAGTTTTATACATTATGTATTTACAATTTGCTGTGTGTGTATCTAAAAGGCATTTTAGTTTATAAATAATGCGTAAAAATTAATGTCATTTTAGCACGGGAAAAACTCATAATACAACTAAATCAAGTATACGGACAGGTAAAGTGACTGTAACATAATATTAACACCGTTTATAGTTTATACATATAAATTGTACCTAGGTGCTTTCATTAGATATCTACAATATGATCTAAGGGTCAATCCAAATTACCCCCATAAATAATTCTAAACTACCATCTTCTGCAACCCTTAGATCATGCAATCTTTACCACTCTCAAAAAACAAATACAGTTCTTTGTATTTTTTTAGGCCCCGATTTTACTAATGTAAAAAATTATACGGTTTAATTAGATTTCATAGTTAGATTGGTTATTAAATTCATTTCAAAAGATTGAATCATCATAACTTACGTAATTCAAAAGTCAAAAAAACTTTTTACTTCGTAAACTTTGTACTGAACTTAGTAGGTTTTTAAAACTACACTCGAATCTGATTTATATATTACTATAATATTTTTAATCATTTAATATCAGTAAGTATATCCCGCAAGAGCTTAACTATGCTATTAAATAGTTGAAATTTGTTTTTGTTAGTTCTCTAACTATAAAGAAGGAATAAAAATTAATGCTTTATTATTCCATTGATAATTTAATCTTAAAGAAGGCAACAAGCTATTTGTCACGTTGCAAACTCAAGGTTCCGTTTTGGTGCAGGAGAAAACGGTAAAATTGAAATTTTAATTTTATTCTATAGTAAAATCAGGGTACTTGTGATGATGTGACGGTACGTTTACTTTTCGCTAACTTTTCTTAACCCTGTTAATGCGCGAGTTCAGTTTTTCAAGTTTGGCAAATCAGGTATTAGCTTTAACCGTATTTTGCAGATAGATGCTATTTTTCCTAATTTGGAATTATTCATAATTATTTTTGTACTGAATCGCTTGTGTAGATCAATCGCTCACCTTTGTCGGACCTCTGCGGTATATTTTCTAAACGATAAAAGTCCGTAAGCATATGAAAGGAGACGGGCATTAAAATAAAAAAAAGTTCACTAAAAACTGTAAAAGCTAAAACTAGAATAAATAAAACTACCCGACGCCCGCCGCAACAAGACGGGCGTAAAAAAAAACTTAATTTAACACTTTAAAATCGTTAACACCTAAAAGAATCCTACAACGAAGAAAAATGAGGTAGATTCCAATTGTGATATGGAGTAAAGAACAACGAACTATGAAACTTTTTTTATGATCTTTCGCTAATTACTCACTATTTAAAAAACCAATAAGTCATCAGACTAATACGTAATACGACTAATGATTTTGTTCTTTTAAAACGCTAAAAATTACTGTCTGTATTATGACAAAAAAAATTAATGGGAAAAAATGTGTTTGAAATGACTTTATGGGTCAACATGTGACGCAGAAATATGTGCGCAAAAATGAACTATACTTTCTTAGGTATTTTTACATAGTGAGTTCTGTTTAAACAATATTTCTTCTTCAACGATAACTTTATATTTATTTCATATCTTACAATATCAATAGTTCGTTGTAATATTTTTTCACTTTTATATATTTTTTTATTTTACATTTTTAAATCTATCTAATTTCGTTAATATGTAGAAAATGTGTCGTAACTGCTATTAAAAACTATAACAGATATATAAACTGTGCGCTTTAAAATGTATGAAGATTGTATGGAATGTATGTGTGGCTATCTGCTAGCTTCTAAGGCTTCTAAAGGACTGTCTATGAAAAAAAAACATAAAATCAGAAAAATAAATACATTTCAACATCAATAAATATGTTATATTACATGTAGGTAAAGGCTGTTTGGATATTATTTTGGTCTATATTTGTACATTAACGTTGAACTAACGGTGATCTAACATATTATGAAGTGTGTAATAGTGCAGGCACTGAAATTCGTGTGTATTTCCTCCGAGTCGTAATTATCGCCATTTTTATTGTCGTGATAATCTCAGGCCGAGCAATATTTACAAGAATCGCCCAAAAAACAGGCGATAATAATGTTTATATACACAACAATGAATCTACGGAGAGTGGTTCCAGCGAGAATAACTTTACGTGGCTCTACGACTCGATTAGTGAACTAAATTCGTACCCGTACTATTGTTAATCAAAAATCAGCCTTACGTCATTGAAAATAAAGTCTATTAGGAACAAAACACGCCAAGCTATCCTCGCGCAAAACGCCCTTAACTAAAACTTTTCTGTACAACTCCTGAGTTTGAGGCCGCCCAGCCTCTGTGTCATTCTATAGAAAGGTTCGAAACCGCGTTCTCAACCGTTTGGCTGGAGCGTGGGTTGAATTATGCTGTTGTCGAGTTGGACGTCTGAACTTCGGGTCAGTTCGGAGTTCATGTTATCGTCGGGCAACTTGTTGAAGGAGTTATTGGCACTTTCGTGGAGAGACCTGGCCTCGTATTCCGGTCTCCTGGAGGTGTCTAGGAGGCTAAAGCTTATGTCTTCGAGGACAGTTTCCTGAGTGGCATCGGGGTCGGGTCGAGAAAGGTCGAACGCCTCGAACTGCTGCTGCTGTTCTTGACGTCGGCCCTTTTTCAATCTTCCATTAGGCGTCTTAGACTGAAACAATCAGTTAGTAAGTAGTGTTTACATCGGCAACATCAACATTCTTCATTCATTTTTCTTTCTTTTGAGAATTTTGAGGGTTAATAATTGTGATATATGTGATTGCGTGTATTTACGTGCTGACGCACAGATGTGTGTTTATGTGTATGTTTTTACGGGAGTTGCGAGACTTTTTAGGTTATAACATCTGATGATGGTAGTAGATAACTACATATACACTATAGACACATTAGATGTTACTGGTGCGTCGTTATCTTAAAGCCGGGTTGTTAGACGATTATGCAAGTCTGGTTACCCTATCCTCCAGCTGGATACATGAGAATGATTAGCACGGAATATGAACGAGTGACTGCGTGGTGTGTTTATGTGTGCGTGTTTGACTGAGTGATTATGTGTGCGTATGTGAGCGAGTGATGTGTTTATGTGTGCGTGTGTGACCGAGTGATGTGTTTATGTGTGCATGTGTGACCGAATCATGTGTTTCAGTAGCGTTTGTGTGGCCGAGTGATGCGTTTATGTGTGCGTGTGTGACCGAGTGATGTGTTTATGTGTGCGTGTGTGACCGAGTGATGTGTTTATATGCGAGTGTGTGACCGAGTGATATGTTTATGTGTGACTTAGTGATGTATTTTATGTGTGCATGTCTGACCGAGTGATGTGTTTATGTGTGCGTATGTGAGCGAGTAATATGTTTATATGTGCGTGTGTGACCGAGTAATGTGTTTATGTGTGCGTGTGTGACCGAGTGATGTGTTTATATGTGAGTGTGTGACCGAGTGATGTGTTCATGTGTGCGTGTGTACTCACGGCAGGGTTCTCGGTGATGTGCACGTGACCATTGAGCAGCGGCTCGCCCGCGCCGTTGCACAGGCGCCCGCCGAGCCCCTGTCATAACATCTTTTCATTTATTATTTTACTACCTGCTGCTTGACACACCATAAAATATACTCAATCCTGACAATATTGTATTGATCACCAATATCATAGAATTAATATTTTTAATAATAATTTCCACAATACGCTTCAGCAACGCTTTTTTACAGTTAAAAATATTACAGGGTAATTGTTTACCAACTACTGAAAAACGCTAAAGAAAGTTGTTTTTTTATCAGCCATGATGATGCTATTAAAAGTGAAATTGGGTGACTTAAGGTATTGCAATGTGTTAAAAAAGTTAGCTGTGGAAAAGTATACATATTAATTAAAGTGTGTATCTATACTAATTTTATAAAGGTGAAAAGTTAGTTTGTTTGAACGCGCTAATCTCAGAAACTACTGGTCCGACTTGAAAAAATATTTTAGTGTTAGATAGCCATTTAACGAGGAAGGCTGTAGGCTATTCTACGCGGACGAAGTCGCGGGCGGAAGCTAGTTACCAATATCAATGCAGATGACTGAATACCATTTACAAATATTACGTCACACAATTCAATAAAAGGTCTTCGTTTTACTTGAATTCTTGTTCTTTGCAGACCTTAGTCAATTAATGTTATATTTTTAAAATGGCGGCAACAAACATACTGACATTATTGGTAATAAACAATAATAGTTTCAAATGATTCTTGACTATTATTATAACATCAAGACAGAGATCAATGGTCTTTTGAACGACATCTTGGTGTGCCAATACAGATTATTATCGACGAACTTTAAATAGAGATTAATATTATACCTTCATATCGACTCCCTCTTCCTCCGTACCAGTAGCAGCGCTCGCGCGGGCCCTCCGCGATCTGTCGACAGATTCACGTTTTACAACAAAAAAATCCATTTTCTATTTTATATTATAAAAACATTTTTATTGTACATTTTTACTGAATATCCACGTTTTGGTGTTCAGGATGGTAGGCTTCAAAATGTTAAGTCATAACATGTATTATCTATATACGCAACTGTTTTTTTATAAAAAAAATAGTTTAACCATCAACACGAAAAGATAGTTCATGAAAAACATGTTATATTAACGGAATGAACGTGTCATTTCAAAATTTATATAATATACGCCATCATAAAATATGTCACCACTTTTGAGGAAAGAACCCAAAAGTTGTAACCCAGTCATTAATTAATTATAGAAAAAACTACCGAATACGTCCCTAAAGAAATAACACAATGTAAAACACGTATATAGCGATATTTTTAATCAAAAACAAGTAAACGTGCCAGAAAAATACATTTGTAGCTAATAGCAAAAATAAATCATAATTATAAGCTAATCTCGCGGTCTTAAGAAAAAAACGCGGTCTAAAAATTATCCAGAGAGAGAAATGTTTGTCTTTATTAAAAATACAATACGATATACCTTATCGGAGACTGCGCTCTTTTCTTTCTGCGCCAAAGAAACACCGCTACAGCCGCCAACACCAACAGAGTACACAATCCGAGGCCCAAGCCCAGTCCTATAAAAATGAAACATACCATTAATACATTTTATATTACGATATAATTGCACCTAGTTTGTAGGATAATGACTTTACATATAATTGTAGGATTACTACATGAATTAGTTTATTTAAAACAAAAAACTAATTCATATATGTATAATGTCATTATAATCTTTTTTATTGGTCTTCTGTGTAGAATAGACCAACTGGTGTCTTGCTTGGCAGCTCGTAAGAAGCGAGCAAAAACGGAACGGGTAATTACTAACAAGACCCCTGGTGGTCGAGTTCTGTGCAGTAACTTGCGCGGATAGGGATCCACCGCCTTACCTATTCCTGTCACCATAATAACCAATGTCATGTTCCGGTGAAAGGTAGCCGGTACTTGCACAATCGACCTAAACACCCGGCCACAGTTCTTGGACGCACCTAAAACATTTAATAGTCTCTATAAGCTGCGGTTGTCTCTCGGCATTATGAGAGCCTCGTGCTTGTTCCCTGTCTTTTTCAATAAAAAAACTCATTTATTAGAAACAAACTCGCTTTTTGTACACATATTTTGTTTACTTCTAAACTTTTTGTGATTTATGTTAAGGTAATAATAATAAAGTGCGGATTAGCAAGGATTAGTGTAGATTCATGTGGATTATCGTTGATTCGTATGAAATATTATTGATAAGTTTGTGCTTATTCCTTTTTACAGTTTGGATTAATGTTGATTAATATTAGTATTTCGATTCGTAGTGATAAGTGTAAATTGAAAGCGAAAAATATAGTTACCAAGATAGAAGTTGGGGTCGGGCGGGCGCGGTGGTAGAGTAAGCATTTTTCCCGCCACAGACACGTACAGCGGTAACGAAGGGTCGATATCCTCAATCTGGTGACAAAATATACATATTCACAAATCGTATGATACATTTTACGATAAATAAATAAATAAATATCTCTGGACAAGTCACACAAATTGAATCTAACCCCAAAGTAAGCAAATTATATGCTTGTGTTATGGGTGTTAGTCAACGATACTACTACATAGAATACATAGAAATACTTAAATAAATACCAGAATACATTTAATAAACACCCAGACCCAGAATGCAGAATGTTCATCACACAAATGCTTGCCCCGTCGGGAATCGAACCCGAGCCTCGCGATTCGTCGATGCAGTTAGGCGAGTACGCTAGCCACTCGACCAACGAGGCGGACTATCACTCTGTATTGACTTCAAATTGTATATAAAGTAGGTCTAGGATGCACTTTAAAGAAAACTTTCTCGTCTTTATACCTAAAGTTGTGGCCAACACCTATAAAAGCTATCGACAACAAAAATGTTGATGCGTACTGTTCTGAAAAATGGGAAGGAACTAAAAATAAATCCCCATGTTGTTTTAGGCTTGGGCTAGGAACGTAATAAAATCATTTTTAGAACATCTTTAACATAATGACAAATATCTTCGACCTAAAACTTTATAATTATACAGGGTAATATTTCAAAGATCAGCCAAATTTTGAGAAAGGGTGGAGAATCGATAACACTTCACATTTAAAAAATAAAAAATAAATGCAAATTATAATTTTTATCCATCGCAAAATACAAAATGCATGGTTATAACGTAAATCCCGACCGCAGTCGCATGCGCAGGCTGGTGACGCATGACTTATACTAGGCACGACGCAGCGTTACAACAAGTGAAATATTGATGCGGGCTATTTTAATGTTTATAAAAGTAAATATTACAATTTGGGTATAATATTAAAAATTCATTACCATTTAAGCTTTTACCACCTTATTCAAAATTGGCCGATCGTTTCAAAGTAATCCTGTATA
>NJDD01000762.1:853950-885027 GCA_002245505.1 Calephelis nemesis
CTATTCTCCTCTGTCCAAAGATGTTAGTGTCAGTTCAATACTATAAGCAAAAACTTCAGGTTCATAATCAATCTATTTACATTAATAATAATAAAGATGTACACCTGTATGTATGGCATGAAGGAGATGGGGGTGTTTCGGCTAACGAATTTACAAGTTGCTTGATACATTTTATTAGGACTCAATTAAACTATAATAAAATTATAATTATCTCCGATAGCTGTTCTTACCAGAATAAAAATAAGGTTTTGTCATCAGCTTTACTAAAATTAACAAAGGAGACTGGATTGGAGATCGAACAAATCATTTTAGAGAAAGGTCATACCATAATGCAAGTAGATAGTGTCCACTCAACTTTGGAGAAAAAGTTTCGTCCCCCTATCTACACACCAACTGATTATATCAGTCGCATGAGGGAAGCACGACCTAAACATCCGTACCAAGTCCATCATGTTGAATATAAATTCTTTAAGAATTATGAGGACGACATTTGCATTGATTCCATTCGCCCAGGTAAAAAGGCTGGAGACCCGACCGTAAATGACATACGAGCCCTTTTATATAAGGACGGTAGTATCTTCTACAAGTTACGCCATCCCGACGAATGGAAAATCCTACCTCAAAGACTTCGTGCCTACAACCCATCATCTGTTGTTAGTCAACTGTACAACGAGCCCCGTAAAATTGATAAAGCTAAATATGATAGTCTCCAGTCTTTAAAACCTTTCATGCATCGCGATTACCATGCATTCTATGATAACCTTCATTACAAAGATTAATTATATACCTTAAATTTTTTTTGTTAAATATATAAAGAATTTTTTTGTTAAATAATTTTCATACAAGTACTTGATTTGTTTTTTTAAATATAATGCTAAGATAAAGATCTCAATAAAAGGAATGTCAAAATAATAACTATAAGTTAACACTGATCTCATAATTAATATAATATAGGTATTATTGTTAAATAATCCACATAAATATATTTAATTTATATAAGTGTCTAACAGTTCCTACTCTTAATTATTTGTATCATAAGTATATTTTTACTTATACAAAAACTAATATTGACCATAAATTAGTCAAAACTGCTATATTGCCAAAGCATTTATGTGTAATAATACACAACTATAATTATTTTGCAATGTTCTAAACCAGTTATGTGCACTTTTCTACTTAAAAAAATTGTTACTCCTTAAATTACCAATATTGCTAGCAATTTTTGTATTTTTGTAACATATTAAATAAATATCCATGACATGGTATCATCGATCTTGCCGATTTTTTTATTTTTTATTATATAACATGTTTTTTGTTGTTTCCCAAAACCTTACCAATATCACTTATGGAACTTGGCAGGCGCAACGACGATATATGAATGTGCAATAAAAAATTAGCTCTTTTTAAAGCCAAGGACATTAATTTATTCGATATTAATAGTAATCCCTAACTGTTACTGTGTAGCCTACCTCGATGTTATGTTGTGTGACGTTGACGAGGGTCCATGTCTCTATCGGGCGCGTGATGTTCTGTGCGTACCACACGCGTGCGGGCCCGCTGCCGCCCCACCACACGCGCGCCCCGCGCCGAGTGTACTCGTACTGCAGCTCTACCGCAACCTCTGGGAAGACACTATATAATTCGACAACAACAAAAACAAGACACTATAAAAATATAATTTGATCCAACAAAGGTAACAACCCAAGTAGATTGCTACCTTTTGGAGCAAATTATTGGACTATCTGCCATCCACGTCTCTCTTTTCCCAAATGCAAATTTTTAGTACCATTTGTGTGTTGAGTTTAGATAACAACTAATATATCTTTTAAGTTGGAACAAATTATAGACATTTGCGAAATATATTAAAAATCATATTAAAAAGATCATTGAATGTGGGAATGCGTATGGGTGACCAAGTTGTGAACTGCCTGCTTTATGCAGATGATGCTGTACTTTTGGGCTCTACACCATCTGAGCTGCAAACACTGGTCACAGTTATGAAAGAAGATTGTAAAGAAAGGGAAGGGGCTTACATTTGAATGCGATGAAAACCAAAATAATGGTATTTGAAAGAGATGTAGCCAGAACAGATGTTAAGAGTTTTGGTTGATGATGTAGTGCTGGAACAAGTGAATGAAATTGTATATCTTGGTTGTGCTTTTAGCAGGGATGGAAGGTACACCGCGGATGTAGAGAAGAGAGTGAGTGCAGGGAATAGTGTGAATGGAGCTTTGGGGAAGCTATTCCAAAGCGAGGTTTTAAGTCAAAAAGCTAGACTCGCTTTGCATAATTCTGTGCTTATCCCAACGTTATTGTATGGAAGCGAGAGTTGGGTATGTCAGAAAGATCATGAAAGTAGGATAAATGCGGTCGAAATGAGAGCACTACGGAAAATCTGTGGTGTAACGCTCGCTGACCGCATTCGTAACAGTGAGATCCGAGAAAGAGTGGGATCGAAAGAAAGTGTTGGTGTTAAAATGCGAAAGGGCATGCTCCGCTGGTTCGGGCATGTGGAAAGAATGACAGATGAAAGATTGACAAAGGACTTGGCGTGAAGATATGTATGTATGTGTATGTATGTATATAAAAAATACGTACACATACTTGATTTTATCGCGAAATATGTATTACATTCCTTTTGACAATAGTGTTTTTTGGAGATAATAACAAAAACAAGATTTTTTTTAAACTTTGCTAGTTAATTTCGTAAAAATTCTAGCAGTTAGTTGGTTCTCACCACAATGTGGTAGAATATTATGTTGGAAGTAATATATATATATTATATTATAGTAGTTGGTATAATAAGTGATATTATGCAAATAAATAATTTTCATCTTCCTCAGAGTTATAACTAAAAGACAAATAACACAAAACTTTTATTTGATAAAAAATATTCAAGATTTAGAAAAGAGATATGTTAATGCTACTTGGAACGTGACATTAATTTGCCGAGGATAGTTAATTCGATTGCGCTAATTCAGGCGAGATGCCATATAAGTCCACCGCTTAGTCATACCTTGCTACAAAAAGTATCTTCACACCCATTTTCCTACATTGGTAGAAGAACAACTAGGACACCCACGATTAGACGACAACACTTAGTCCTACAATACACACAGGACAATCCACAATACAACATAGGAGGCAAGCCTCTTGTCAACCGGGCATATTTTCCATTCCGAACAACGTTACATTTATTAGAAAATTTGAAAAACACATTTTCTTTTTTTTTGTTGTCCGACCTGGGAATCGAACCTAGGACCTCAAAAAGTCACGTCCAAAGCCGCTAGACCACAGAGGCGATACTTACTACACTAGCGGAAGCGGAAATTTCAACTACTAGTTTATTTTACTAGCAAGCGATATAGAGTCATTGGATTTTAAAACTCGTTGTTTTCCTATACTGTATCTAATGTAAACGGTATCTATAAAACTGAAAAAGCCACCAACCCGTCTCTTTCGTCTGTGCAGGAACTGTAAGTATCGGGCTGTAACCGAGTGGTTCATACCCGGTGACCATTACAAATGTCGGCTCCGACGGATTTAAACCGTTTATCTGAAAAAAAAACATTTTTTCTTATCAATTTAATATACACACACACACATACATATCTTCACGCCAAGTCCCTTATGTGGTAGGCATAGAGTATCGAGTACCAAACCTCACGATCCTGACAAACCTGTCTGGCTTACTTCACACTCATACAAACACGCCGGTTTCGGAGACTCTTGACACCACACTCGGATAATATCCGAATGATCTGATCGTGGAATGTCACCCTTGGTCTCCCCGGGCACCTACATCCATCTACGTTCGCATTGTATATCTGCTTTGCCAATCTTTCGTCTGTTATTCTTTCCACATATCAATTTAATGTTATCAATTTAGTTACAAAAGGGCCAAACACGTGGCCGGCGCTACAATCAGCAGCGAAAATAGTGCCGCGGCGCTACAATCGGCAATGATGGCCGGAATACTGCCGATTCTAGGCGTCGCCGCTACGCGGTTTTGTGTTTCGGCCCAAAGGGACAACAGATTGTTCAATGTTTGTTGTAGTGAGTAATATTTAAGCGCCCGTAACGTATCACGTATCGTTATTAATTGCTCTTACAGTCACTCGATAAAAGGTTTTCTCGATACGACTCGATAAGAGTTCAACGTATCCCATATCCCCGGATCATAGTCTACCAACGCGTCATATCTTGTTTAGCTGGTTTAGTCACATAACAGTGATTGACTTTTGCACTTACATTATTAAAGACAAATTATTTTAGTAATTATTATCATTATTATTGTCATAACTATAGATCAAGTCATCGTGAAAAACACTGAAATGAATAAAGCACGCCTCTTATTTATTATTATGACATAATCTTAGACAAACATCCTGTGGTTACATTATGTGCACACCCGAGAACTTACATTTTATACAATAAGGTAAATGCAGACCTTTGTTTTGTATATCAAGATAGATTCCAATTTCTCCGCTGGCCTCGTCCTACTAAAATATTTGTTTACAATATTACGGATTGCTACCACCTCCTTACCTATTCCTGCTGTCAAAGCATCACTGTTTGCATCATGTTCCATGCAGAAGGGTATAGCAGGTTGCAGACATAATCTAAGATCTTGGCCGTAAGATAAGCACCATTCACCATCAAAACAACCGCCTGCTAGCTATAAGTAGGTTTACTCTTGAAGCTCGATTTATAAAATATTGGAAATTGGAATCCAGAAAGTCAGTTTAGGTAGTCTTAAACACAATACTGGCGAATTATAAACATTTAGTTAATACGAGGATGGTTCCAAAAGTTCGTGGCCTAACCTACATGGAGCTATGGCATCTTTTTAATTCTACCGTTATTTGTTCGTATGTGTCATATTGGTTTATTGTGCGCAGTTTCATTCCGATACCGCACAATATAAATTTTCTGTGATTATTTGTTTGAAGCAATCTGACGCAATTTTCAATAATGGAGAAAATTGAACACCGTGCAGTCATTAAGTACCTCAATAAAAAAGGCCTATCACCAAAAGACATCCATCAAGATATGGTGAGCACTTTGAGGGAGTCTGCTCCATCGTATTCCAGTGTCAAGAAGTGGGTAGCTGAGTTTAAGCGCGGTCGTGAGAGTATTAAAGATGATCCTAGGAGTGGAAGGCCTACACCCTCTACCACGAAAGAAAACATCGATAAAATTTATGATCTCATACTGGGTGACCGACGTTTGACCGTTGATAAGATAGCTGAGATAACAAACATTAATTATCGCCGGGTGCAACACATAATAACGAAAGAGTTGGGATTCCATAAGGTTCAATTTCGCGAGACTGTTTGGAACTTTTTGAGACTGATCCCGAGAACTTTTTGTCTAGATTTGTTACCATTTATGAAGGCTGGGTTCACCACCATACTCCTGAATCAAAGCAACAATCCAAACAGTGGAAAAGATCAGACTCTCCTACACCGAAAAAGTCGTTTTGTCGACTAACCAAGTCATGGCTTCTGTTTTTTGGGATGCGAAGGGCATTATTTTTGTAGCTACCGTCAAAAGATAAAAGTCAAACTATAAATTCTAGTTATTATTGTAACCTTTTACGAAGACTCCGGGAAGAAATAAAAGAAAAAAACCGGGTATGTTGCGTAAGAAAGTTTTGTTTCATCAAGACAATACACGTGTTCACACTTCGGTTGAAACAATGTCTGTAATCCATGATTGTGGCTACGAATTGCTGCCCCACCCACCTTATTCGCCGGATTTAACCCCCTCGGAATATCATTTATTTCCAAATTTAAAGCAAATTTCGACCAAAGATGAGGTGATAGTCGCAGTAATTTCCGGAATCTTTTTTTTTCGAGGGGATAAAAAAGTTGCAGGTCAGGAGGAAGAAGCGCGTTGAGCTAGATGTAGAGTATGTCAAAAAATAAAAATAAATTTAGACCCACTTTTCTTTCATTTTCTTGGTCGGGCTTAGAACTTTTGGATCCACCCTCGTAATAAACAATAAATTGTTTTATAGGATTCGCCTCTCTGGTCTAGCGGTTCAGGTGTTGCATGAGGTCCCGGGTTCGAATTCCGGGTCGGGTAATAAAACGAAAATTTGGGTTTTCCAATTTTCTAATAAAAAAATGTTGCTCTTGATGGGATATGTGCCCGGTTGGCGATAGGCTTGCCACCTATCTCATTGTAAGACTTAGTGTCTTCGGCTAGTCGTGGGTGCCCTGATTGCGCCTCTGCCTACCGCTTCGGGGATATGGGCATGAAGATACTTTTTTTAGGATTCGTTGAATTTATTTGTAACTAAATGTTAATAATCCGCTAGTAATGTGTTCAATAGTACCTAAAATGATATATACGATTCCAATTTCAAATTCGAATGATATCGAGTCTCAAGATCATATAGATCAGATTATTACATTGTAGAGCATATAGATTATGATTATACCACAACTGTGTTGCCCATGGTTTCGACCGCGTCCCACTGTTCCACGGGTAGTTTGAGTTGCGCGCTATAGTGCACCGTGTACTTGGCTGGCACACCGTTCCAGGACACACGTAGAGTGCTCGAGTTCAGGAACTTGTACGTCAGGTCCTTGAAACGTGGGGGTCCTGAAATTAAACATTATTTTATTTACATAGTCATAATATGCCTATATTCATAGGCATACACATAACTACAGCAAAAAGTTCCTCACCTCAGTCATTATAACGAAACAATTATAAAATTATACAAACTAGTGGTCGCCCGTTGGTCGAAATTAGACCATAATAAATTTTATTATATTATTAATAAGAACGCCATCTTCATTTCTCAAGACCAGCTACTTTGTTGTCAAACTTTTTATCTGTGATCTTTTATAGTTATCATCATTATATTTGTTTATCTCTAATGGATGGTAGTGTTGGTAAAGTTTCATTTATTAATTTAATGTACTTTATAAGCATTATTATTAAAAAATATTAGCGTCTGCACTTCTACACGTAAACTATAAGTGTGCCAAATTTTATGCTCCTACGTCCGCGCAATTTTAGTGATAATAGATTAGTGAGTTATTGCAAAGAAAACACAATTATTTAAAAAAAATATTTATCAGAACGAGAATATTATACATTAGTCGCTGTTGGCCCGCAATTTCGTCAGACTTTCGTCCCCTATTGTAGATATTCTTCGTTTGAACTCGGTTCTCAAGCTATACGCACACCATTTCATCAAATTCGGTATAGAAAACAGCAACAGATAGTTAGACAGATTTACAGACTAAAAGACACAGACAGAGGATGTATGGACTTCTGTACCTGCATTGTTCAAGTAAAAATATAGCTGTTACCTTCAGGTTGCGTGGTGATGTGGTAGGGCGACGTGAACGGGCCGGCCTGGTCCATAAGTATAACTTGCACTCGCACTTCGTAATCCGTGTCTGGCTGCAAATCTTCTATGGTAACGCTGGTTTGATAGCTGTAATAAAATAATTTTTAAATCCCCGTGTTGGTCCGGGCTCCTTTGCAGAATAGACCATCTGCCTTTCTTGCCAGGCAGCTCGTAAAAGGTGAGCATAGGCTTATCATCACTAACACCGTGACGTCTGACTAGGTGGTAGAGTTTCGCAGCTACTCGCCCGGATTGGTACCACCGCCTTACCTATTCCTGCCGCCATAACGTCATGACGTGTTCCGGTTCGGAGGGTAAGGTAGTCGGTAAACTTACTTTTGCTCAAGGCCTAACATCCTGACCTCAGGTTGGCAACGCACCATTACCATCTTTGGTGTCTCTAGGCGGCGTGAATTTCTTACCATCAGGAAATCCGTCTGCTTGTTTGCCTTCCTATATCATAAAAAAATAAAAAATAAAAATTAAATAGCATTAAGCACACTATTTGACTACACTGAGGTTATGTTAGATCTGAAATGGTGAGGGTACTATACACCGTGTAAATAACAGAAAAAAAGGCAACCATGTATTCGGTACATGATGGACATGTATATGTAGTTGGAATTTTGTGTCGGAAAATTTATGAATTTTTCAAAATATTTTGTATTTTTTTATTGATTTCACTATTATTTCATTAATCTATCTAACGCAACTAAATTTTTATTTAATATCTAATAAATAACACATTTCTACTAAAAACAGCAAAGTAAAAAAACAGCGTATTAGTTCGGCACTCACAGCTCTGTCCAACGCGCGGCTTATTGCATATTATACTTTATTTGATATACATTTCGGGCTAAAAAACTGCTAAATATTTAACTACTTGTTTTCGACAAAAACTGTAAAAATAATTTTGAAGTCTGATATGTATTTAAACTACCACAGAAGTTTTCGTTACAGTGTCAAATAAACCCTGTATAATCCTAAAACCTACCATCGGATCGAAAAGCGACTTCTCGTCACGTCATGATAAACCTTTGCCATTGAAATCAGTTATCGCCATTTTCCTATTTGAAGAATAAAGCAGCTAGTCAACATACTTTCGCAAACTTCAACTCAAATAATAGGCTTAAGCTTTCAGCCCCAGGTTAACAACGCACCACTGACTTCTTAGATATTTTACAGGCTACGTATGTTTCTTACCACAAGTAAAGACGTCTGTTTGTTCGTTTTATTTTATAAGATAGCGAACAAGAAGATGGTCATCCTTATGATGGATAGAATTAGAAGCCTTATGTGCAAAAAAATAGGGCTCTCCATCTTAGGATACATGTGCAAGTAGAATATCCTACCCTCCGGCACGGAACACGACAACGGTGACTTTTTTTTAGTACTTAGTTACTTAAAATAAAAATAAAAGTATTCTCACGCCCATATCAGCTAGCTAGTAATAGGACACTACACAAAAACTAATAAGTGCTACAATGACAGGTGGCAAGTCTATGGCCAACCGGGAACAGGTCAAATCCCGGGCAACATTGCTTTTATTAGAAACTTTAGAAACACAGTTTCTTTTCGGTGCCCGACCAGGGTGTCGAATCCGGGACCTCAAGTCCAACAACTGGATCTCTATACCACAGAGGCGACTTAAAATACTATAGTATGTAATATTATAGAATTGTACCTGTCATGACAGTCCATGTTTCCTGCGCGGGAGTGCAGACACACGCGGTAGTGATGTCGCGGACCGCACGCACTGCAGCGCCACTGCAACGACACGGTGTGGGACCGCACGCTCACCACCTCCAGCGCCTCCACCACGGCCGACACCAACCTGTGTGTAAAAACCACCTAGAATTTTACAACCAGGTCGACTGTAATAGCACTAAATAAAGAAACGACGGATTGGACTCCGGGAGTGCCGGCAGAAGTGAAAACTTGATTATTAACGTTGTGCATTTTTGGTGTTTTGGAATGGTTAGGGAATAATTTTGTACGAATTGGTTTAATTATTAGTATGAAAGTACTATCATTTATGTGGTAGAATACAATTAAAATAAGAAAGAAGATAAAGAATTTATTGCGTTACCGTACACAAACAAGACAACACGAATATTCGCGCATGCGCTCTGCGCCGTCTAATCGCGCTTCCCTGCGCTGTCTTACGAAGTTTCGATAAGGTCACGTGTCCTAACGCGGGTTTAGAAGTTTTTACTCATTCCAAAAAAAGTGCGCAACGCCGCTAAAGAAATTTTTCACTTCAATAAATAAGATGGAAGATGGTGACAATTAGCCTATTATCATCTTACGGATTTAGGCTACTTCAATCAATATTTTTTCAGCAAAGTATTGACTCTGTCCGTGTTCGAAAAAATTTCAATTTCACAATCTTATAATCCGATTTCTGATACTTACTTAAAAATTACTCTCATCCGTTAATGAAATAAAATCATGCAAATACGGAAGATGACTGATACTTCATTTATTAAGAATAACATCCATAGTGCATAAAGTACAGTTCAACACTAAAAATGGGCGAAACTTATTTTTAGACACTCAACCCGTTTAAAAGTGAACCCATTTTATTAGTGTTAAATTATGAAAAAATTATATGACCCATAAAATTTTAATCAATTTAAAGACGCTTTTATTATGAAACTACTCCCTTAAACGAATACATAGAAATACTTAAATAGATACCAGAAAAATTTAATAAACACCCAGAACCGGAAATGGAGACATCTAAATGTTTATCACACAAATGCCTGACCCTGTCGGGAATCGAACCCGAGCCTCGCGGTCGGTTGATGTAGTTAGACACATACGCTAGCCACTCGACCAACGAGGCGGTTAATTTTTGTTAATAAATATTTTTACTTTACTTATAATACAACCTCTATGTTATTAATTAAGTAATTTCGAGATTTTAATGATCTTATATTCCTTGTATCGTTGCAAAATAGAAAGTTTGTCTTGGAGACCATAACCTCACCCGTCGTCGATGTCCTTGCCAGCGTTGGCTGTGGAATCCCATGGCACCAGACTCAGATTCTGTGGCAACCATTCCCTCGTCCTGGATCCTAACAAACGAACTAATAACGGCTTTCCAGGTGGTACTGTAAGAAAAAAATGAGAATTTACTTTTAACACATTACAACTACTCATAAACTACTAAACCGATTTTAATTAAATTTGCACACCGTGTGCAGTTTGACCCAATTTGTGAGATAAGATAGATTAAATTTCAATTTATAGCCGCAAACATTATACTAATATAACGAAAACCTTAGCGACAGCAACGCTTGGGCGGGTCTTTTACATATTGTTCATACTAAGGTGTTCCGTTCACAAATTCAGCTAACCAAATTTATTAAGAGTGATATATCATTTGATGCAACCATTTTTTTATTTGTATAGACCACGCTATAACAATTCTGATTAGAATAATTTTCACAAACAACCCAGTTGAACCTTTGTAAGCATAATTTTACCACTCGTAGATGTCATGTTCATGTTTGGAAAGTGAGTATGCAGGTTAATTTATTCATTAGTAAATTTCATCGATTTAAATTTGATGTCACAAATAGTAACATGCATACAAAAATATTATATATTAGTAGTGGCCGCTGGACGTTCGAAATTCGAACAACTTTTACGTTGAATAAGATTCATTTCTCCTTCTTATTATCAACTAGCAGTTTCACACAGCTTCGCCTGCGTAACTTGGCTTCTACTGCATAGATTTTGATGAAACAAAGCCTATGTCACTCAAGGATAATGTAGCTTCTAAAGGTGAAAGAATTTTTAAAATCGGTCCAAAAGTTTCGAAGCCTATTCATTTCAAACAAACAAACAAAAAATCAAACCTTTCCTCTTTATAATATTAGTATAGATAATCAATCAATATCCCAGGACAAGTTACACAAATTGAATCTAACATGAAAGTAAGCAAATTACATGCTAGTGTTAAGGGTGTTAATCAACGATTTTAAACATAAATAAAAATACTTAAATAGATATTAAATTAAATGTAATAAACACCCAAGCCCCGAAATGCAAACATCTAAATGTTCATCACACCCATGCCTGCCCCGTCAAGAATCGAACCCGAGCCTCACGGTTGATCGCTGTAGTTAGACGTACACGCTAGCCACTTGACCAACGAGGCGGTAGGTTTTAATTATGCCATACTCACACGCATCCGCACGGATCATATGCAACTCAGGTGCAATTTTCTATTATGTATTAAAAACACGTGGATATTTTCTCTTATCATCAGATAAGCTATCTTTCCGACTATCGTCTTAAAAGAGTATATAAAACTTTAAATCACCTGTCAAAGTGTAATTGGTGACATGAGCAGCTAAAGTAACGTTACGTTCAGGGACGTTGGTTTGATTCTCGGGTCGGTATTGCAGTATCCATTCCACGACGCCCGGTGTCTGTTCAGCGAATTCCTTCCATGACACCACCACTCTCTCATCCTCCATCTTTAGTAGTTTAACAGGCACTAAAACAAAAAAAAATTAAGATCAAACAAGCAGACGGATTTCCTGGTGGTAAGAAATTCTCGCAGCCTAGACACGAAAGGTGGTACTGGGGTGTTGCTAACCTAAGGCCAGGATGTTGGACCTCGAGCAAAAGTAAGCGTACCAGCTACCTAATCCTCCGAACCTGAACACGTCAACGGCAACCACTGACGTTATGGCGGCAGTAATATATGAAACGGTCTTACCAATCCGGCCGAGTCGTTACGAAAATCTAACACCTAGTAGGATGTCACGGTGTTAGTGACCGTAAGCGTATGAACGCCTTTTACGACCAGCCTGGCAGGATAACAGATGGTCTATTCTACAAGGGAGCCCGGATCAACATGAAGAAAAAAACTTAAATAAACAAGCATTAAATATAGGCTGTTTCATAAACCTAAGTTGCCATACTTATAAAATTTAAATAAAAAGATTTCCAAACTGCATTTACGACGAAATTAAAGATGTTGATTTGGGAATGTATAGAATTAACACATTTCTAAATTAGCCCGATGTATCTACTTTGAAATCTCAATATTGAATGACGTGAATCATGTTCGATTGCTATTGGTTATTGCGTGCGCGTCATTTGAGAAATATGCTACACCGCATTTTGCAATTTCTACAAATTTATTTATATGGAACCATTACCATTTATATGGAATACACTAAAGCTCATATTTTCAGTCGGTCCCAAACGCATATTACTGTTGCGACTAAACTATCATTTTTGGAGTTTACTCCTTAACAAAAAACGATTTGAGTTATAAGGACGGAACTTTTATGAGGAGTAAAATCAAGTGTAAAACGAAAAGTTTAGGCGTTACGTAGAAAAAGACAAACACATGTAAGTCGTACCGCTTCAGTCCTTCAGTATTTTTTTTCTCCTTCAGGCCAGGCACGATCTCGCCCGATCAAAAGTCGAGTCACCCCGAGCGGGTCGTCATTCGTCTCCGCCACAGTCAAGTTACGTATGACATTGACATTAGTCGAATAATTAAAAAACGCAGTCGACTTGTTCGAATGATTTTTTTTATTATTTTTTATTAATTGATTAAATAAACTAAGTAAACTTCAATCGTGCGTCGTAGCTGACACACACACACTTTTTTTATTATACGAGTACAACAGTAACTCAACAAAAAGAAGTATTTCAAATATATTATCTAACAAGAAATAAGTAAGTTACAAGCGAGTACAGGGTTTATAAGGTATTTTGAATAATAGAAACTAACCTCCTTGTCCTTGGCACACGACACTCTCCGACATGTCGCTGGCGACGTTCTTGTTTGACGTTGAAGATATATAGGCGCGAACCTGTAAACATACAGAGCGATTATTTCTTGTCCACAGCTTTTTAGTGATATAAAGTTATAACTAATTCATTGATTTCCTATTATAGTAAGGAAAACGCAATACGAGTAATTGACCACATTATATCGATATACACATAAATATAATTAATAGGGGAATTGTATCAATGTTAAAAACAACCAGATTCAATTGCAAATATTAATATTTTAAAATGTAGTGTATACTAAGTTTTCAAACTTCGTTAATAAAAGAATAAGTTCAATACAAATGTATTCCAATTCTAAGGGTCGAAATGTGATTCTCAAACAATATATCATCTATACAGGGTTTCATGTAAAGCGCTTGAAAATTTTGAGAAACAGTTCGGAAACGATAACACTTTCGATCTATGAAATAAATAATTTAAAAAAAGACGTGTGGCACTCGGAGACTGTCGCGGTAAAGCTGTTGCATAAGCAGGCATGAGTCACCAGATTGCGGGACGAAGAGGGGGATGACTCATGCGCAGTAACGCCGATACAACCCATGCCACCTAGAGGCGAGTTTCTGAACTAAAGAGACAAACGTGATCAAAAAGTCATTTAAAGTTCTGCTATAAATATCTACTCTGCCATCGATAGATGGCAAAGTCAGAGTGGGGGTGTTAGGTTATTTTCGTTACAGAATTTCTGGATTCGGCCTCCACGTTCAAGGCCCGCGATAGAAGCTATGCAATGCGGGTAACATCATGACTCGTACTAGGAACGACAGAATGACAAAAAGTGAAGCATTTTTGCGGACTGTTTTTAATTAATCTTTATAAAAGTATGTATTAAAATTTGGCAATAATACATATTAAAATGCATTACCATTTAAGCATTTACCCCCTTTTTTTTAAATCTGACCGGTCTTTTCAAAGGTCATGTTAGTTTCACTATTTATAACTCAAGAACGTCTCAATCTGTTTAGATAAAACTTGATAGGGAAATAGCTTAGGACCCGGCGACGGACATAGGATACTTTTTATACCGTTCGAATGCGACATTTTAACTTTCCCCATAAAAACATGACGGAAGGAACGAAGTTTTCCGAAGCAGCTAGTTTATAACACTTACTTGAAATAGATACGGTGTAAGTGGTTCCTTCACTTTAATAGTTTCTTGAGTGTTGGTGTGCGGCTGGCCCGTGATTGCACTTCCAGGTGTATCTGAAAAAACATCAATATTGCTATTAAAATTAGTATTAGATTAAGTCTAAATCTAAGTATTAAATATTTTAGGTTTGTTGTAATTCTTATACATATTCGTAGTTATGACGCTGAAGATACTTGTTTTTTTTATGATTATTGGTACTTCTGTTCGTTTTCTTTTACTATGTTCTTTCCACGTTCAACAAGTTGATGGCGTACTATAACTTATCTACAAACAAACAGCCTCACTTAAGAATAATTTACATGTTTATTCATATAACGTCCGAATCTTATTGAGTTTTCTTACGTATTATTTCTTCATTTATTACTACTTCGTAATTCTTAGCACTGAATCAAAAATACTCAATTTTTTTAGTAATTAGACGAAATAATACTAAAATCGAAGTCGATTTTTTTTTACTGAGCGTCAATTATTTTATCACTTAAATTTTTTGCTTATTCCGTTTTCCACAAGGATTAAAACATAAACATTGGTTTGTATCCATGTGGAACGTCGATTTTATCCAAATTTCAATATGTTTCAGCCAAAGTTTTCCCCAAGGTAGGTGACCTTTGCAAAGTGTGATTGGGGCATGATTACAACCGTCTGGATGATGCCTTATGCTCAGTTCCTATATTCAAGAAACGAGTCGTTTTGATTACGGATGGTAGTATTTTGTACGCTTAGTAAGATTACTAACAACGGTTGCTCGTTTCCGAATGTTAATTCTAAACATTTTTTTAAAATATTGGTAACGCTCCGTTACTTTTGAAGAAACTACGAATGGTTTAGCTGACGGATTACGATTCGTTGATGATAGGAACTGGGCAATAGTGTGGTAAAGTGATCACCTCTAGGTGCAGTGTAGACGGTGTAGGCGACGACGGAGGCGGCGGGCGGGGACCAGCGGAGCGCGACGGCGGCGGCGGCGGCGGNNNCTGCGGCGCAGCCGCGTCCGCGCCCGTCACGTTCAGGTGCGCCCATCCGCTCGCCGCAGTCGCTCCGTTGCTAGCGAAGCATTGATACACACCTGTCGACCACATACATATCTATATATTAATACGTGATGCCAAAACTTTGGACCCCTTATCACGAAAATTGCGCGGACGCAGGATCATAAAATTTGGCACACTTAGTTTATAAAAAAAAAAATCACTGGACAAGTTACACAAATTGAGTCTAACCCCAAAGTAAGCAAATTATATGCTTGTGTTATGGGTGTTAGTCAACGATACTTGCACATAAAAATACTTAAATAGATACCAGAATAAATTTTAATAAACACCCAGACCCGAAAATTCAGACATCTTAGTGATCATCACACAAATGCCTGCCGCGTTGGAAATCGAACCCGAGCCTCGCGGTTGATCGGTGTAGTTAGGAGTGTACGCTAACCACTCGACCAACGAGGCGGTCAAATAAAAGGGAGATTTATGTGTAGGAGAAGTTCAGAACGCTAATATTTTTCAATAATAATGCTTATAAAGTAAATTAAAAAAAAATGGCCAGATCACAGATGGCGCACCATACAGTTTGGAAACAAAGAAGTTGGTCTTGAGAAATGAAGATGGCATATTATCAACAAGATATTAAATTATATTATGATCTACTTTCGACCAACGGGCGACCAATGGATTATTAAGATTATTTAAGACCCAAATGCAAGCTCTATTACTTTTCAGACCGGGGCTCGCCAAACGTCGCTGCTGTGAATACAGGAACGACAAAGATCCATACCATCGTAATATTACCTACCGTAGTAGTCAATATGTTAGATCTATATTGGTTGGACATAATTGGTAAAAAATGGTAGGGTAGGTGTTTTCACCTACACGCAGTAACATAATTTGACATTCCCCAAGAGCACTCATACTTCCCCTAAGAGATAGGCAGAGGTATATCCAGGGCACCAACGACTAACTGAAGAAACCAAATCCCACGATTTGATAGGTGAGCCTATCTCCAACCGGGCACAAATCCAATCCCGGGTGACGTTGTCTTTATAAAATTAAATTTAATAAAGGTTTCTTAAACAGTGATCTAATGTCACTGTTTTTTTTTTAGATTTTATTTTACCTGCATCATCTGATATAACGCCCCCAATAACTAGTTCGATTCGCTTCCGGTCTGCAGATGTTCTTAGATTTATCTAAAACAAAATTAATGACTTGTCATAAATTTAACATATACTTGCTAACTAGAATATTATAAACACCATTATTTTCTTCGACCACCGCATTCGCCACAGTGAGATCAGGGAGAGTGTGAACTTGAAGGAAAGTATTGGTGGAAACATTACAAAATACTGCGTTAATAGGGTCAGGGTGAAACAAATCAAATATTGACAAAACTGACAAATTAGACCTAAATTGACAAATGTGTATGGGTGAAGGTGAAGGTTGACATTCTACGACCGAACCGCCAAACCAAATCCGAGGGTAGTGTCAATAATCTACGAAACCGGCATGTTTATATAAAAATATCGAATGAGGAGGAAGCTAAGAAAGTCTGTAGACATTAAGTTATAAAGATTCGTAACACTTGACACTCGATACTATCTGCCTACTGTGCAACGTATTTGGCGTGAACATATGTATGTACGAAAGATACGAATGAAGTGAACGATAAACTTGTAACAACTCTTTCATAGCAATTTAAATTAAATGAAACTGTACTTATTAATTACTATTCGTTAAGCGAGAAGCTATTTCTTCACTAAACGAATAGTAATTAATTAAAAAAATAAACAGTGATTAATTAAGATGTTCTAATTAAATGAGTCCTATTGTATGTTCGGAATAAATTTCCACAAATTTTCAAGTAATAAATATGTTTTTTTAAAGATGTTTCAGCGCAGTGAACTCCATGTGCTCATTTGGCGTAAAGCTACTGGCGCCAGTATCATGTTACCGACAATCAGACTGGCCTTATCTACCTTTTCTATCTTCCATGTTGTGTCAATACTGTTGTATAGTTTTTTTTATGATACCGGAAGACAAACAAGCAGACGAATTTTCTGATGGTAACGAATTCACGCAGAGGTGGAAATGGTGCGTTGCCAAACTTAGGCTGAGTTCTTAGGCCTCTAGCGAAAGTAAGTTTAACGGCTACCTTACCCTCCGAACCGGAACACTTAAACGGCAAACGCTGACGTTATGGCGGAAGGAATGGGTAAGGCGGTGGTACGAATCCGGGCGAGTCGCTACAAGACTTTACCACCTAATCAGATGTTAGTGATGGTAAGCCTATGCTCGCCTTTTACGAGCTGCCTGGCACAGGAAGGCAGATGGTCTATTCTGCAAAGGAGCCCGGACCAACATGGGGCTATAGTGCTACCGAGTTATCCGTTCAGTAGTCAAAATCTGCTGCTAACTACACAACTACTTTGTAAATAGTCATTCCGCCGTCATTTCCTTAGCAACGAACACGAATTTTCCACTATTTTTTTGTCATGAATATACTAGGTATAGTTAAGTTAAGTATCTTCACGCTCATATTCCCGAAAATGTAATTAGAGGTACAACCAAGGCGCCCACGACTAGCCGATGACACTATGCCCCACAATAGGAGGCACGCTGGGCACATAGATATGTTTTAATTTTTATATAAATTATTCACTTTACGAGTTGGACCTTTGTGTGCTATATTTTAAAAACGTTTCTTTAATACCTGTTTCCTTACAGGTTTTGATGGAAGATAAGCACGCATATGGACACTAAGTCAAGCGCATGTATGTATGTATATGCATGTATGTGTGAAGTAAATAAATAGATAGGGCCCTCACCCGTCCAGTAAGAGACAAAGGCTCCCCATCCTTGTACCAGGAAAGGCGAGGCGGTGGCTTCCCAGTGGCGGTGCAGTTGAACCTCACCGTGCTGGCCCTCATGGCCTCCTTAGACAAAGGCGGCAGAGTGATCTCCACGGGCTCTATCAGCGTTACGTTGAAACTCTGAAAAAATCAAAGTATGCACTGGACCCAAGTATGTAGTAAAACAATAACCAAATAATACCAATACTATATATGTATGTATAATAATAATAATAATAAAATATGAGATTTTTGGACTGTTTTTGTAAAAAAATGTATCTTTACACCAATCTTCCAGAACAGGTAGAAAAAGGCACAACCAGAACACCCACGACTAGCCAAAGACACTAAGTCTAATGTGATAAGTGGCAAGCCGATCGCCAACCGGGCACATAGCCAATCCCGACCAAAGTTGTATTTACTAGAAAATTTAACAAAAACATTTTCTTTTTTTGTGAAGTCAAGTATATCAACTGAACCGCTAGATCACAGAGGTTTTGTAAAACCTAATCTCATTTTCCAATTCGCACAACCGATTCTGATCTGATTTAGTTAATTGAAATAATGTTTCTAATTCTGGTTCCACCACCTTCATGGTCAGCTCTGACTGGACCTAATGTCCTGCTGCTACCTCTTTAATGGTGAAAATTACGTCACTCGTCAAACACTTACCTTGACAAGGTCGCTACGGCCTTCCACTGCACAGCTGTAGATACCCTCCTGGTCGGGCGCCATGTTTGGAAAAATCACCACCTCCTCAGTTGGCTCCAGCTCGCTAGTCCCTTGGCCGGGTGCTGTGAACTCCCATGTCAACTGAAAATGTAGGATTTAGATAATAATCACGACATAACTTAATGGTGGACTACATTATTTTGCAATAAAAACCATTTGGTATTTTAAGGAACAAAGTAAAACAGTTTGTATCTTTTTTTCTACAATTTCACCGGTTTTAGAGACACTTGACACCACCCTTCAATAAATCTCGAGTGATTTTGATTATAAACAATGAAACGACATTCAATAGGTAGTTAAAAGAGCTGTTGTCTGTACAGTCTGTTTACTGACGATAGTTGAACGTGACAGCGTCATAAGAACGGAGGCCGATTGTGCCTCTTTGTCGCTTGTTCCGCGCTCTCGCTTGCACTTCAAGCCTTAAATGGCACGCCTCAGAGCGAGGTAGCACCGCACGAGTCATGTTTTTGGTGCGTGGAGCCGGCTTCATCGAATTATAAGACGTTGTCACGTCAAAAATAAAATTCACTTAATTATAAAACATGCCTAAAGGCGGTAGGATACTAGTTTATTTGTTTGTACAAAGACAGTAGTGGTTACGCTGTATAAAATAAAAGTCTCATTCATAACAATATAAACTAAAACATTGAAAAAAATCAACACCGAGCAGGTAGGTAAAAATTTGTTATACTCGTTTTTTTTAAAATCGACATCTTTTCTAACAAATTTGGCAAGACAGTTTACATAATTATAACTAATTAGTAATTCCTATCAAAAAACCTTGAAATATAACGTATCCAGCCGCTGACACTACTAATAAGCACCGACGCAGCGGGGAGTCTCGCCAATTGCCACTAAAATTCATATAAACACCTTTACCTCAGCCTAACATTATTAAAATATATGTTAATTTAAATATCCTCGTAAACAACACAAAACTTAAAACGCAATACAAACTTAATATTTTTATTATGAGAACAACAAAAACACTAGCTTATCCTTCTGTTATACAGTTTCTATACTTATTATCGTCGGCGCTTGGTGGAATTCCATTCTAGAAGCATTTTTCCGATGCAACCTACAATCGCCCAATCAGAGGTGCCGCTTTTCGTACTTAACAAATTTAAAATAGAATTCCAACTCTTTTATCCTCTGCTCTTTGGTATTGAGTAACCAAAATCCGCAAATACGATACGGCCCGGACCAGCTGAGCGAACTTTACAATTTCAGCCCGAACCGACATATTCCGCCCCGTCACACAGTGTTCGCTATCCATAAATCAGTAGTGTAAATCTACTTTACATTATCAATACAAAATTGTGTGGTGTGGTTGCGATACGTGTGAATCAAGCCTATTTTTTATGATATTGGAAGGCAACAAGCAGACGGATTTCCTGATAGTAAGAAATTTCCGCCGCCTAAAGACACCAAAGCTGGTAATGGTGCGTTGCCAACCTGAGGCCGGGATGTTAGGCCTTGAGCAAAAGTAAGTTTACCGGCTACCTTACCCTCCGAACCGGAACACGTCATGACGTTATGGCGGCAGGAATAGGTAAGGCGGTGGCACCAATCCGGGTGAGTCGCTGCGAAACTCTACCACCTAGTTAGGTGTCACGGTATTAGTGACAGTAAGCCTTCGCTCGCCTTTTACGAGCTGCCTGGCAGGAAGGCAGATGGTCTATTCTTCAAAGGAGCCCGGACCAACAAGGGGTAAATCTTTTTATTTTTTTCCTATTTCTTAATGTCTTCAGTAGACAACTCAAACTCTTCAGTAGACAATTCAGTGCAGTTTTAGAAATCAGAAAAACACAATCTGTTAAAGACAATACTAAAATCATGCATATCTTCATGCCAAGTCCCTTGTTGGGTTAGCAAAGAGTATCGAATGCCAAGTGTCATGAGCAAACCTGCCTAGTCATCTTCATTACTAATATCATCACTATTTTTTTTATGTTACACCGTATCTACGACCATGTAAAAATAATTATTACTAACTGATTTCTAACTAGCTCGGGTTAAACGCTGTTTTTCTACTTGTATCCACCCCTAAAAGCTTTAATAAGGCGAGCATAGGCTTACCGTCACTAACACCGTGACATCTGACTAGGTGGTAGAGTTTTGCAGCGGCTCACCTGGATTGGTACCACCGCCTTACCTATTCCTGCCACCATAACGTCTAAACATGTTCCGGTTATGAGGGTAAGGTAGCCGGCAGACTTACTTTTGTTCGAGGCCTGACATCCCGGCCTCAGGTTGCCAACGCACTATTTTCACCTTTGGTGTCTCTAGGCGGCGTGAATTTCTTACCATCAGGAAATCCGTCTGCTTGTTTGCCTTCCAGTATCATAAAAAAAATCTTATCCTATTATCGATCCGGATACTTGGTACATGTAACAGGGCAGTATCGCACATGCCACATCTCTGGTATCTAATGACCACGGGTGCCTCTTACCATCAGGGGTTCCTCCTCTTTCGTAGTTATCTTATCATATAAAAACCTCCATACCTTAGGTCTCGGCCAACCGAGCACAGGACATGCTAACACAACCCTGCTCCCTCTGGCGGCAGACACGTTGTACTCGAGATGGAGATCCAAAAGTTCCGGTTCCTGCGCTGCGGATTCCACCACACTCACTCGGCCTTCATGACTTGACCTGCTTCTGTTAGCATTGCTGTTACTCGCGATACACCTGCCAAATGGTAAAACATCAAGTTAAATATTGTCTTTTGAAGCTTCGGATGATAAATCTTTGAACTATTACTTTTGGTCTGTGCAATATCTATATTGTATGAAATTCGTAAATTCGAATATTCGTTATTATATGAAAGATATATTAAATCAGGTGTTACTTTGCAGAAATCCAAATACATCTGTTATACAATTCAGGATTATTTTAACAAAAGACTAACACAATCAACAACAGCTGCAGCCAGTTGGACAAGGGCTGGACGCGGCCGTTTCTTCTACTAAGATAGTCAATTCCTCCCAAATTCACAGCAACAATAAGAGATGTAAAAATAGGGGGCAACCAAAATGTCCACAAGTAATAAAAGCCAGTACCCCGCATGGAGCTTCTATATAAAACCCTATATATATATACATCGATGACATATTTTTTGTCATGAGTTCACTTGACCAGCGTTCCTATCAGCACTTCTAACGGTCTTGGTTCTTTTTTAATGTTTGTTATTCCATAGCTAACACTTAACGCTTCTTGTGCTATCAATGTGGTGCAATCAAGTGCACAGAGTTAAGGATACCTGGAGGTATTCACATTTTCAGTTTGTAGCATTCCAATGACATATCTCAGAAAGTTGGACTGCTGGTAGATTCTATACTTCTTATCGTCGGTGCTTGGTGGAATTCCATTCTTGATGCAATTTATTTAGACACACTTGTACTTATATAACAACTATATGTTATATAGCCCTGATGATGCTTGTATAGCGAAACCGGTTGGCTAAATCATAAAAATAAAAAATAATAAAATATATTGTGGAAAGTACAGGTGTGTCTAAATAAATTGCATCAAGTTGGTCTGCTGCTTTAACTTTGGATGTCGACAGCTCTTTAAAACTTTAGCTACATCACCTTTTATTCCTGGAATAAAGTGGTTAAATCGAACAAAACCTCTCATGATTTTATTGGGCCTGTCTGTCCCACTGTTATTTTTGTTCAGCCTCATCAAATGCTTTCATGAGATCTACAAAACCACATTAAACACTGGCCACAGCCAGATGCTTCTCTACGGTGTTACGAAAGGAGATAGTGCGAATAACCCTGATCCACACATAGAGAAAGTATCCAGACCTGAACCGACTGTCTTTCACAACATAACATTACACAAACAAACATGACTGGACACATTACACAAATTGATCTGACTCAAGCATATTGTTTGCTAAATATATTGAGGGATGTGTTCAATTTGCCACAAATATATTAATCTTCGTAATTCGTAATAAATGTTTATATTTCTGATGGATTTTCCCCCACGTTGGTCCGGGCCCCTTTGTAGAATAGACCATCTGCCTTCCTGTGTCAGACAGCTCGTAAAAGGCGAGCATAGGCTTGCCGTCACTAACACCGTGACATCTGACTAGGTGGTAGAGTTTCGCAGCGACTCGCCCGGATTGATACCACCGCCTTACCTATTCCTGCCGCCATAACGTTATGAATGTTCCGGTTCAGAGGGTAAGGCAGCCGGTTAACTTACTTTTTTTCGAGGCCTCACCCGGCCTCTGGTTGGCAATGTACCATTACCACCTTAGGTGTCTCTAGGCGGTGTGAATTTCTTACCATTAGGAAATCCGTCTGCTTGTTTGCCTTCCATTATCATAAAAAAACATTAGCTTCCAGCACGAGATACAACACTGTTGGGTTCTGACGTTATAGCGACGGGAATATTTAATATAGCGACGAGATTTCGATATTGATATATATTGACATATTATTATTACTTTCATTGTTTCAGCCCTATCCCGCACCAGTCAACTAAAATAATAAACATACACAAATTCATTCACTTTCTAAATTCATTCGATTTATAAATCAATTAATTTTCCAGATCATCGTTCCATGTTATTGCCATTCAATAACTTCACTGACCCACCTACAGCTGTTAGTCTTTCCAACTATTCGATCTGTGTACCCATTACTGACGAGGGCTTACATGTACGCCCAATAAAAATAACCTATCTACAGATAAAGATAGGCATACTAGTTTTGTTGGTAAGACAATTTTGTAAATTGCTGAAAAATAACAGCGGTTACCTGGCAACTGATCTAAAGTAGCCCTATCTCTTATCTTAGATAGGTTATTAATATTGGTCGTTAGCATATGTTGACGAGACCGCTAATAATTGAACAAAGTTGCCCGGGTAGGTGGTATCCATAATAGTGTCATGATCCGGTCCCTCGGTAGAGTTTCACACACTTATAACAACTATGGTGTCTATAGGTTACAGTCGTCTTTTACCATCAGAGCAGCGCGTGCTTGTTCAGCGAACATTAATTGCTACTCTTATTATCACTTAAAATAAATTAAACTGGTTTTTCAACATTTCTTTTGACACGATTAAGAAAATATTTTATATATTGTAATATTTTCATAGAATTCTTATTAATAATAAATAATTACCTGTATGCTCCCTCGTCCTCTTTCTTAACATCCAAAATAAGTAGCTCGTTGTTGAATATATGATATCTGTAAGGAGAAAAACGATCATCAGAGATGACAACAGATCCCCAAATCGTAATGCGTGCTTAGAAAGAGTTTTAAAGAAAGTGTCGTTACTACTGTATCCCATATGTAGTACGCAGAGGTAGAACAGGGCACGCACGATAAGACAAAGGCACATCTTACAAGTTGGTAGAGTCTAGTTGTTAGAGAGTAGTTGGAGAGTAAAGCGACTCGCCCGGATTGGTACCACCGCCTTGCTTATTCCTGCCCCTTTAATGTCAGCGTTTCCCGTCAACGTGTTCTGGTTCGGAGAGTAAGGTAGCCGGTAAACTTACTTTTGCTCGTGGCCTAAAATTCCGGCCTAAGGTTTGCAACGCAACATTTCCACCTATGGTGTCTCTAGGCGGCGTGACTATTTTACCATCAGGAAATCCGTCTGCTTGTTTGCCTTCCAATATCATTAAAAAAAAATTATTCCCTATATATATTCGGCGGCAAACATATTCCCAACCGCACACAGAAATGCGCACAGTATTGGATAATCAATCAATCAATAATGAAGTCAATTAAGATTAATTAATCTATAACTATGACACAATTTTGTATTGAAAATGTCTACTTAAGGAGTGGACAATTGACGTCTCTAAGTACCGACTCAAAACTTTAAGTAGGATTTGGCTCGAACCATTCCTTACGTAATGTAACCTAACTAACACGACTTTCTTTTATATTATACCAGCTGTTGCCCGCGGCGTTGCCAGCGTGGTCCCACAGGAATCTTGTTTCGGGATAAAAACCCATGTGTTAATCCAAGTTACTCTCTTTGTGTGTAACAAATTTCATGAAAATCATTTCAGCAGTTTTTGCGTGAAGGAGTAACAAACAAACACAAACTTTCGTATTTTTATAATAATAATAGGATATATATATAGATTTTTATTTAAAAAAGTTCCAAATATAAAAAAAATATAGTCTGATATTATGTCCCCAATCAAAAACCCCTGCCTTTTTTGCAAACAAAATATTGATTCACTTTCTTGGAAAATCTTCAGAAACATATAAAAGTTTATTTTCGTGGAAATCAAGTCCTTAATAACATAAATGGGAAGGTTCGCAGGAAATTGGATGGTTACACCAACTCGAGCGAATATATATTTGAATAGATTATAAGTTAAATACTAAGTTTTTCTTAAATCATAATATAGCTAACAACACGTGACAATTTTGACGTTAGGAGACAACAGTTATCTATAGACACCATTGATGTTACTGTTGCACCGCAATCTTATGATCAGATCTTACATCACGTGCGAAAGTATATTTAACACAATATAGAGCTGGACGCCATGGCGGCAGCTGGCAGGAATATGTAACGTGTAGGTACCAATCCGAACGAGGTACCTACTGAACATCTTATTGATTGTTGACCTTATTTTTATTGAAACCTTTTACTGACCATACTTGCCTGTGTATTTACAACAGGGGTTCAAGACGGTTGTGAACATTGGTTTACATCCGTGTGGGCCGTATATTTAATCGTTAACAGTAATCGGAAAGTGGAAACATAGTTTCCTCTAAGGTGCCTTTGTTGAAATGTGTATTTCCAACCATCTAGAACTTCTTTTATCGGAGTCTACAGTTTGACAGCTAGTTACAAATAAATAAACATCTCTGGACAAATCTTACAAGTTGAATTTAACCCCAAAGTAAGCAAATTATATGCTTGTGTTATGGATGTTAGTCAACGATTCTAATACATAGAAATACTTAAATAGATACCAGAATAAATTTAATAAACATTTAGACCCGGAAATGCAGCCATCTAAATGTTCATCACACAAATGCCTGAACCCGCCGGGAATCGAACCCGAGCCTCGCGGTTAATCGATGTACTTAGGCGTGTACGCGAGCCATTCGCCCTACGAGGCGGTCAGGCGGTTATAACTTACGATAAATACAGACGACGATTTAAAATACTCTCCATGTCATGTGTGTTTTACAATTCCACTTCGAACTGTTACTACGCACTTAAAACAAATATTTGCCCAAAACAGAATTGAAATACGAAACCTTAAGACTTATACCTAGCCAAATTGCCAAACAAGCCAATAATAAGCTAATAGTTTAGACATTTTCATTAGATTACATAATACTGGAAATCCACCCAATAATTAACAATAATCCGGGGTATTCGGGGCCATTTAACCATATAGTTGTTTGATAGTGGATATTTACTTTATCTTTAGTTACCTCTCCTTATATCGACGCAACGAGAATTTCTCCTTCAAGTTGGCCAAAATTCGAATATTATAAGAAAGAAATTATGCGAAATCCTATTAATATTCTAAATGAGAAGGTTTGTATGATTGTTACCGATTTTCATGAAATCTGGCGAACACATACTTAGAGGGTAACTTGGACTAACACATAGGATAGTTTTTATCCCGAATTTTTTTCATGTGGACCATTAACCACGCGGGCAACAGCTAGTAGAATAATAATAATAAAAAGCGTTAGTTATAATTGCTATTTTGACTTTTACACTTCTATTTGTTATACGTATATTGAACATTATATTTTGTAAACTACTTTTATCACAGTACGAAAAAACCAAAGTGATTACATTTTTTTTTGTCATTTAACTTGTAGAATCTTAATTATTATAATTCAAGTATTTTTTTTGTCAAATGTTTAATTAACAATAACAGTATTTATATATTTACAATTTCTAATAAAGCAATATATAAATTAGCATGTCATATCATATTGTGACAAAATGTGCCGCCGGATCATGAAAATTTGTAACAAATAACTATAAGTACCTACCACTTTTTTTTTTCAAATAAATATTATTATCATTCAACATATTGGAGAAAAATAAGATAGAAATAAGTTTACAAAGAATAATAACTTCTTCAAACTAGATAAAGTCTGGAATCAACGCGGACGGAAGCTGAACTAGGATCGTTTTGCATTTCAGAATTTCAAGCATGCCAAGAAAAAATAGTGCTGTAGGAAAGAACCTACTGCGCCGCTATTTTTAAAATTTATGACATTTTTCTTAAAACACTTGCCTGTAATTTCAGCCTTTATAACCCTACTCTTAAGCTCATATTCCTGGATATTACGCACGTGTGCTTTTTATTTCACATTACCCCAATCGTGCAGAGTGGAGTAATTTTTTTATATGAACATACAATTTTATTGACAAACAACTAGTTCTTTAATTGATTAGATCAAATTATTTACAACTAGCTGTTCGGGCGAACTTCGTTCGACCCGTTCTGTTGTATGGGAAAAATAAAGTATTGTTTTCCCATTTTCCCTGCAATTTTCCGGTTTTTTTTTCATTTTTTCAAATTCATTTTTATATTACATGTTACACTGTAACTTTGTTATAAATACGAAAAGATTCAGTACTATACAATTTTAATATAAGCTGTTTGACTAATTTGTTTGCGTAAAAAAAATACTTACCCGCCGTTTTCGTAAGTAACGATTACAATACGCAGCCACATACAAAATAATAATATAATCTTCTTTTTTTATAACATTGGAAGGCAAACAAGCAGACGGATTTCCTGATGGTAAGAAATTCTCGCCGCCTAGAGACACGAAAGGTGGTAATGACGCGTTGCCAACCTGAGGCCGCGATGTTAGGCCTCGAGCAAAAGTAAGTTAACCGGCTACCTTCCGGAACCGGAACACGTCATGACGTTATGGCGGTAGGGATAGGTAAGGCGGTGGTACCAATCCAGGTGAGTCGCTGCGAAACTCTACCACCTAGTAGGATGTCACAGTGTTAGTGACGGCAAGCCTATGCTCGCTTTTACGATCTGCCTGGCACAGGAAGGCAGATGGTCTATGCTGCAAAGAAGCCCGAACCAACACTAATCATGAACAAATGAAACAAAATATTTATATACACAATTCCTACGCATTTTCTAACTAACTAAAAATAACTAATTTATAGATGTAGTTCCAAAACCAGGAATAAATATTTTTGTCCACCTAGCTTGTTCTACGCTGTACACTGTGCGCGAGCGAAGTCGAAGGCGACATCTTGATTAACATAATAATCGCTAAGTTTTAGAGAAAAAAAAAATTAAAAAAAAAACAATATAGTCATTTGTATACCTTAAGTTTAACAACAACAAATATAACATATAAAACAACAATATAGTTATATAATATCATACCGGTCATTTGAAGGCAAAAGGTTGTTGTCCCGATACCACGTAACGTTGGCAGGGGGGCCAGACCCTATCCGACAGGACACCACCAATGGCTGGCCAGCTCTGGCCGTCACGTCTTCTGGCTGAGCTTGGAACTGTTTCTCCATGTCTGGAAACAAAAATAATTGATTTATATTCACGTCGTAAAGGCCTATTATCAATATTATTCCAACAAATCCTATTAAAATCATAAACATGAAAGTGTGTATGTTTGTTTGTTAGTTACTCCTTCACGCAAAAACTGCTGAACCGATTTTCATGCCCTAGCATACATATTAGGGTAAATTGATTTAACACATGGGTTAGTATTTATCCCGAAAAAATGTTCCTGTGGGACGATTAACCACCAGAATCGAACTTTCTGCATCTCATGAACCGATCCGTATCATTTTGTCTTATCATTTGGATATTAAACATGTTGCCGCTCGGCTAGTTCCAAAAGACCTACATGTCCTCCAAAAACTAAATTGCATGAGCCTCTGAGGACCTGCCAGAGACGAGTCAATTCCGACCCAACATTCATGAAACGTATTGTCACTGGTGACGAGAAGTGGGTTAACGAGTTTGACATGCAAACCAGTCAACAAGCTTCGGAGTGCCGCCTTTCAACTGAACCAGAACCACACCAAACTCGTTAAAAAAAAGTCAGTCATGTTGAGTGTTGGAATTCTTGACGAAAGGTTTAACGATTAAATAACAAATATTATGTGAGCGTTATGCAGTATTTTAGAGAGCAAATTCCACTAAAAAGGCCAGATTAGTGGAAAGTAAATTCTTTGATTTTGCACCATGATAATACGCCTACGCACAAGACCATCATTGTTGGTCAATTTTGACCAAACACTCGACCAATATCACCATATTACTATACCAGATATGGCTCCAGCCGACTTTCATTTTTTATTTTATTTTCAGTTTCATTATTTTATTTCAGTACATCAGTTTTAAGAAACAAGCTTTACTAAATAAATAAAAGCCAGACAGGTCTGCCAGGATCGTTAGATTTTGCACTTGATACTGTCTACCTACCCAGGAAAGGACTTTGCATGAAGATATGTAATATGTACGTATGTGTATAAAACAATGTTGAGATAGTACACCACCTACAACCCAAAAATGGCTGTGTCGATTTTAATGATTTCTGATTAGGGATGGGTTTTGAGACTATATAAATACAAATCGTTGATAGTACCTACATACTTTCATTTACTAATTTGTAACGATAAAAGATAATTCCTTTATTAATATTTAAACAAATAATTCTATGAATGTAATAAACATTTTATAATTTTCTTATTTACAACCTTGATACTTGAGTCTTTATCTATGAGACTGGTATTGTCCCGCAGGCGTGTCTGTTATTTTCTTTGTCTGCATCTCCATTGTAGTGCCAGCTATTATTGCGAAAACCCGTGATTGCTTTCTCTACAGTCTGCATATTAGTTGGCTCTATAGTTCTATACATTGGAAGTTTAATATTTATTTTAGACATATTTTTGACTGCAAATTACTGAAATTTATTTTATTTATGACACTTGTTTAACTGCAAAATACTGGAATTTTAAAATATCCATATTGGTTAACTTTGCAAAATACCGCCAAATTTCGAATGTTAATGCTTTTTAATTATTATTATTTATCGCCTCTGTGGTCTAGCGGTTCAGGTGTTGACCTTGAATGCATGAAGTCCCGGGTTCGAAGCCCGGGTCGGGCAACAAAAAGAAAATTTAGTTTTTCCAATTTTCTAATAAAAAAATGTTGCTCGGGATAGGATATGTGCCCGGTTGGCTTGCCACCTATCACATTGTGGGACTTATATTAGATTTCACCAAGAATCTCCTATACTTCAGGGGACCCTTTAACGTTACTTAAGGGGCTGTTTCAATATAAAACAGCCCCCTAAAATATGTTAAAAGGTAAAGTGTAGAGACTCTTAGTGAAATCGGGCATCAGTGTCTTCGGCTAGTCGTGGATTCCCTCGTTGTGCCTCTGCCTACCACTTCGAAGATATGGACGTGAAGATACTTTTTTTTATAACCAAATTGTAATTTTTACTTTCATAAACATTAATTTAAAATAGTTTGCAAAAATGCATCACTTTTTGTCACGCTATGTACCGTACCTCGTACCTAGTATGAGTCATGACGTCACCAGCCAGCGAATGCGACTGCGGTCGATGGGAACCAGTTTTATGCTTAGTTTACGTTGTAAGTGTTATAACAATGCATCTTGTATTTTGCATCGGATAAAACATCATTGATCATTGAAAGAACCTTTCTTCTTCAGCTTAATTCATTCTTCTACTATTAAACCCCAAACGTAAGATGATGGCTAAATATTATTAAACCAATATTTTAAGGTATTCTCAAGAATTTGATGATTTAAATCCTTGGAATAAAGTACAACAAATTCGCTACGACTCCTTTGAGTTCATATTCTAACAGTGAAAAAATTTTTCAAATTAGTCCAATAGTTTCAGAGCCTATTCAACACAATCTTTTTTCTATTTATTACTAGCTGCTACCCGCGGCTTCGCCCGCGTAGTCTACTAATTTGATATTTAGCTCTCCAACACTGCTCGTTAAAATTTTAAGATAAAATGTAGCCTATATCGCTATCCAAAGTTTAATTTTTTTTTAATGTTAAAATCAATTTAGCAATTTTGCCGTCAAAACTGAACATACACTTTCTCTTTTCTAATTTCACCTCAGATAAATAGTAGGAATACGTTATTG